>JAMKCH010043459.1:0-12591 GCA_023653785.1 Ophioderma brevispina
AATGTCCAAAGTTCTTCTCTGTTTTTCTCAGTTTACACCTGGGTAAATACATTAGCCCTGTGCTGATTTAGTTTCTTAAGATTTACCTTTTGTAAAATGATACTTTGTTTTATTGCAAATATGCAAATGACTGAAATTTGCTCAGAGTTGTGAAACTTTATGACCACTTCTATGATTTGAGAACGAATGGAATATTTGGATTTCGGGTGATCTCAGCTTAGAATTTAATCCCCACGGAAGTCATGGCAAAACTCACGATGTAGGTGAACTCTTTGTTTGGCATGGAATGACCCTGCAGAGTATGCTAATATTTATAACAAAATATTTGGTTATGTTAAACTTGTTACTTTGAATAATTAATGGCAGCACAAGCTAAGGCCTTGCAATGATTTTGTATATACGCATGTAAACAAAAATGTCACCCCTCCGAACAACATTGATTGATTGGGTTATTTTCTCTAAACATGCACAACATGTTGTTTGGTCAAAGCTTATACCTGTTTTTTTTTAATCTTAAGAGATTTAAGAACTCAGAATTTTTTTAGTTACAATCCACAAACAAGTTCAGGCACATTACTGTCACAAAAGAC
Organism: Ophioderma brevispina; assembly: GCA_023653785.1. Classification (NCBI taxonomy): domain Eukaryota; kingdom Metazoa; phylum Echinodermata; class Ophiuroidea; order Amphilepidida; family Ophiodermatidae; genus Ophioderma; species Ophioderma brevispina. The sequence continues at coordinate 591 of JAMKCH010043459.1, forward strand.
ATGTTATGTGTCCTGGGCCTTTCCATTCAAATTGGCACAAAAGTAAACAAATAATCACGCATACATGGTAATTAGGTCAAATTTATCCTATCCTTATGTTATAAATCATCATTATCATTTGAATATGTTTCTTTCCAAGTAAATCACCAGCCAAACACAGTAAGGCCTCCCAGCTTCCAAAAATGAAGCAATTTACATTGTTAACAATAATTATGTCATCTCTGAGACAAAAAAAGTTCAGTCTCAGGGAAATTTTAAAGTTGACTTGTGACACCTTGGTGATTGTCACCTATCCTGTGAGCATCACTCCTAATCACTACACAGAGATATCAGCAGCATAGATTTCTATTAAGCAGTTAAAGCTGAGAATGTTTAACCTAACCGTTTCGGAAGTGACAAATGTGTTTCGGAGGTGACATGTGCTAACGGAAGGGTATCCTGTTGTATAATTTGAAATCTGGTTTTTGGTGTATTTTTGTACAACTTTTATTCAAGTAAGATATGTTAAGGCATGTTCAACATTGAAAGAATTTCAAAACATGGCCATTGTATCTCTTAAAAAATAAACACTATCAGTTCATGGTTGCGGAAGTGACGAAAAAGTTACGGAAAAGTAACATGGATTTTAATTGCGCACAAAATCTTAAAGAGGCAAGGATCAAAATTCTTGTGCAACTTAAATGCAAGTTCATACTGGTAGTTGTTGTAATACACCAAAAACAGAGAATTCTTATTAATAATAAGAGAGGTGGGCCTATAGAGGGTCATATTTGGGTCAGTTTCAGATCACTTCGAAACACAGGCTAGAATGATGACTTTAATGATGCTTATCCCATTTTCAAAGAAAACAAATTAAACGTGCGAACCAGGGTGCCAGCGAAAATCCAAAATGGCGCATGTTGGCCAAATCACCATTTTTTACCATAACTTGATAGGTTTTTGTTTAATCACATTCATTTTTGTTGGGCAATACCCATATTTGGCCTGCAATGGAATCTTTTATTGCAACTATACCTCACCGACTTTGTGTTTTTCTAGATATGGCAGTTGTAGTTAAATTGAACTGCGAGGGCGCTTGCCAAAAGTACATATAAGATCCAGAAGTTTTAAATTTTAAACTGTGAGGCCATCATCAGAATTGTTGATTCATGATTTTCTAAAGAATTAGAGCTGTGTAACACTACATTTTTCTGCAGCATCAATTAAAATTGACAAAAAACAATCTATTGGAAATACAGGGAAATGAACTTTTTACAGGGGTTTCAATGGAGGCATTTTTATGACATTAAAAACCTACCGTTTTAAAACCGCAAAAACCAAGCAAGTACATTTTTCATCATGTGTTCATTATAAAATTCTCTTCAATTTTTTATTATTACACAATCGCCATTATCAATCGGATACATATTTTATTGGAACGCGCCTCAGAGCTAGATTTTAGCAAACCCGGCATTCAAGGAAAACGCAAGGCATGGTGATGAAAGTTGCATGCATGATTCCTAATACCCCAAAAAATGGTGTATTGACACCAAAAATAAGCAAAGGACAAAAAATAATGATGTGATGTCAAAAATCCAATTTTGAACTAATTTGGGGCCTTTTTTTGGATTTTTCGACGGGGGCACCCTGGTTTTCGCAATTTTTTCATTTTTTCTGCGAAAGTGTGATAAGGGTGATTAAAGTCATCAATGAGCCTGTGGTCGAACGCGTGAACTGAAACATCTGCCCTTCTATAGCCACCTATAATAATCAAGGAGTAAACAATTTGTTATAAATAGCTCATTTGTAACGGAAAATGTCACATCCGAAACGCTGAATTGCAAAGACCTGTCTCCGGAATTTATGCGAAGCAAGAAAATGTGGAAACCAAAATGCATTATAAGGTTGGACACTTGTCTATAATAATAATCAAACAAAAGCTGGGAATTCAATGCAGGGGAAAATTCACAAGCTTTGAGAAAAAATCGATGTAATTTGGGTATCAACCAAAAGTAGCCAATTTTGACCACATAAATGGCCACCAATCCAAAAGAAAAAAAGTAAAGAGGTTTGTTAAGCTAGCTGAGGCTAGCCCCACATGGCGGTTAAAGCAAATATCTTTGAAATTCTTCATTGATTAGTGAGATACACATCATAAAGTGTCACAACTGAAAGTTACACCACTGAATTGTGAAAATGACCGTATGTATTAAATGTATTAAAAGTTTTTTAAACCAGCAGTTTTACTTCGAGACTACTTCAAAGGCTATATTCTGTGTGCCCTTCATTTGTAGAATGTTCACTGATCGCATGTGTATTGATTACTGTTAGAGAAGTTTTTAAACCAGCTTTACTTCGATACTACATTGTACTTCAAAAGCTACATTCTGTGTGTGTTAAAATTGTCAATGTATGACCCGTGCATTGGTTATCACAAGGCTAGGCCAGCGCACATGTGAGAGGCGGGTCTCTAATTAAGAGACCAATCAAGTTATTATTTGCGCTACAACAGGAAAGCAAACCTTCTATTATCGGACAATGTATTAACGCTTGGGCAGCACTGCGTAGCGATTCAAATCAGACGTTCAAACACCTCGCTTCCAGCACTTAGATTTTATGGAATGCTACGGGCCATTTTTTTGTCTCCTACTGAAAGTTTATCCAAATTCCTAAGCATCGTTACTGAATGCAGTCAGTAACCGACTGGAAGCCGCGCCTAAGTGTACTTTATAGATGCAAAGATTAAATTCTACTCCAAGTACTTCCCACAAAATAAAAAAGAAGTTGGATGGGTAATTTTAGTGATAATAGAGCTTTTACAGGTTCCCAACCTTTGAGAGAGCATAGATTTTTTTTTCTCCTGTCATACAATCATGCAGAACATTTTCAGCAAAAATAAGTCCATGAATTCAGTGATCGCTAGAAATTAAAGGGGATTCAACATTGAGGCTTTAGTTACAGGTACCATAATCACTTGGAAACTTGATCAAAGGGGAGCAGGTCATGTTAATAAGGCCCTGCACACTTGAATTTTTAGTTTCTTGTTGAGATGTTAAAATTTACGCAAGTGAGATTCATTATTCCTTATTTTGTCAGTCAGTATTGTGACTTTCAATTATAACAACTATTGTTTCCAGCGATTTGCATAAAAAAAGCAACACTCCTGCTATAATTTCTCCGACGTTTACACTAGACTTAATGCATCAAAGGACATCTATTCTGAAAGAAATTGCAGAGAACTAGGCAGGGGCCTAGATTTTTTTTAAACCATCCCCCCATGTCCTCCATCCCCAACCCCCCCCATCCCCCCATCCCCACCCCACAGTCCCCACCCCCCCCCCACCTACCTCAGTCCCTCTTCCCGGCCCGGTCCTACCATCTCAGGGTGGGGGGGACAAATAATACCACACAATTTCTGTATTACCACTGGCCATCATTCAGCTTACAAGCTGTTGTTTTTTTTGTGTCCTGTCCCCCCACCAAATAAATCATGATTTCCCCATACCTCTACCCCCTCCTCCCCAAAAAATGGTTTCCTCAGTTTGCATTTCCGCTCCGTTTGCACAATATCCACCATAATTTCTGATTGAGACGCAGAAACAGAGGGTACTATACCCATTGTGGACAAGTTCTTTCTGTGGGATCACAGGACAAAAAGCTACAAAAACAAGCACTTCTCAAAGAGGAAATTTGGTGTACATATTGTCTGGACATGTAGCTGGAATTGTGATATGATTCCTATCTCTTTTCTTGAATATCTGTCAAAGATTGGTGAGTCTGTATGGTGAAAAAACTGATTACTGTTTTTTTATTTCATTCGTAATTAAACCTTTGACTCATTTGAGTACATATCCCACTAGATTAGCCTATTTTATCACCAATTGTGGGCAGTTAAACCTATACCAGAAATATGACAATTAGCCTATACCAGAATTGAATTATAAATATTCATCTTGTCTGCTGGGAGAACAAGTAGTTAATTTCTTTCTATCCAGAATGTTATTTAATTCCCATTTTTTTTTTTTTAATATTTTTATGAGAAACTAATAATTCAACTTGATTTTTGGATTATAAGTATAATAACTGACAGATGAACTTCACTCTGACTTTCCAAGTCGGGTAGTAATCCCACCGCAATCTTACTGTAAATTGAGCCTAATAGTAGGGCAGCCCACATTGACCTGTCACTGATTGATTTGAGTCGCCATAATTGATTTAGAGAGAGAGACAAAAACTTAATGGAAATTCTATTATTTCAAAATAATGAATATATTACAAAATATATTGGAACCCGCAGCGCCAATTCCGACCACAGCCCCACAAGAAACTAAAATCAAGTGTGGCGGGCCTTTCAAACAAATGTAGCAGTACTGACACCAGAATGTTTGAATATGTCAGGAACGTAATGACCTCATATAAATGGCATGTGTTTGAATTAAGGGTTACAACCTATAGATACTAAGTTTTTCAAGTTGTATTGACAACTAATATGAGATGAAACGGAAACCTGACATCGACATTGGCTGAGACAAATACTGGGCAGTTAAAGGTCCATGGCCCGATCGTCTAATAGCCTAGCCTCGTCCCCGAAGCCCCAGATTTTACCGGACGTGGTCGACATTTGATGTATAAGACAGAACTATTTTTCCTCATTTACCCTGTTAAATCTTAGAGCAAAGGATTTTGGTTTGGAAGTTCTGAGCGAGAAATGTGTCCCATTTTGGTCGACCACAATATTAGTTTTACACGGTTCTCTATGGGGCTTACAATCACGTTTTTAGCTCGCACATCAAAACGGTTGAAATATCACTTAACGCATGACTATGTCTTGAATTATGTATTTAATATTATGTAGTTAATTTGTTCTAATGTTATCACTGTTGGAATTGGTTCAACATAATCTATCACATCTTATGCAAATCAAAACTTAGCATGGTAATTCCCTTTTAAAAGTATTTCACAGCACAAGGGGACAAAATTATTAGCACTCTCCCTGAAATAAAAAGAATAACATCAGAATTGTAATTTCTTAGTAACACTCATTTTTGAATGCTCTGTGCAGTAATGAACAGAGGTTGTACCCGTAATTGATTATAGTGCTTGATATAAATATAGGGTGTTTATTATTATTTTGTTGTCAAACCAAATGACTGAATGTTGCTCAGAGTCAACTTCGACATCTCGCTAAGACCCGAACGGGAATATGATTTTTTTTGTGTGATTTTTGACCTTGGAATCTCAAAGCTAGATGCCTGACAAATGAAAAGCAAAATCAAAGCTGGTGGAACTCCCCTTTTGCCACAGAGACCTTGCAGCATCTTTTTTTTCTTTGTTAACACTGCAGCAAAACAATCACATAAAGAACAAACTTGCTAGTGACATTAAGGTAATCAGCCAGGGCTCCAAAATAAGTTACAGGACAGGCAAGGCAATTTCGCCCAATTTTAAAAGGCAACCAACCAAGGCATACATGTTAAAGAATAGTCAAATATTTTAGGGCACCAAGGCAAATGGGAGGGGCACCCAAGGCAAATTGCTTTGTGCCCTTAGGTTATTTTGGAGCCTTAACAAGCTAATATGATTATGAGTAAGTAAATATTCCCACAAAACTGGACATCATAATTGAAAAGCGATGACAATGAGCTTGAAATGGAAAACAGATATCTAAAAATAGGACAAATTCTATGTTCTAATGGGTCTGCTGGATGAAATAAAACCCTTTCTCTTTTTCCTCATATTAATTAATAATTAAAAATATTTTTTTTCCCCCAAATCATGGCCATGTAAATAAGCAAACCCACACAAAGTTTGACTTTTTTATGCCAATGTTTATGGTTTATATATAGTTAACAATGCTCCAGAAGTGAGCACACCAAGCTATTTTTCTTTTATTTTAATATTACAGCTTGTTCAATACACTGTTGGCCTGTAACCACTGTGTAATACAAGTATCCTGCATATTTTTTTTTTCTAATCTATTTTTTTTCTGTGTGTTTTTTTTACTGTTTGTAACTGTTTAAATTCAAATTATAACATTTCCTCTGATGCTAATCACCGACAGGTCACAAGAAAACAATTTGTGAACATCTTTGTCACCTCCCAACAACTGTGTTTTTTTTGAAGTTCGAAGAATTTTATACAGGTAAATCTTTCTTAAAAGTGTACTTTGTTTTATGAATACCCTTTGAAGACTCTTACGTCAAAGAGTATCTCATGTGAATTGTAATCTTACAAAAAAGTTACGTTGTCGGCCACGTTATACTATTAAATATACAGTAGATCACCATGTAGACTTTTGTTTGTTGTGACACCTTGCAAAGTAATATTTTGTATCTCCTTATAATTAGCAAAGCATGAATGAATATGTTGTTGGCAATAATGCAAAATTAGAGTGAGTTTCTCATTATATCAACAAAAGCCATGGTAACATCCTTGGTCACTTCCGAAACATGTTACCATTGTTAACTGTCACCATGCCGAAACGACTGCAAGTGTAAAATCAAACTATTGTTAAGATTTACAGATTGTTCTGGCACTTGTTTCCGGAAGAACCCATCATCGAAGGAGTAGTGCAAGGAGCATGATGGGGATTGCTCATGGAAAACATATTTTAAAAATCAGGGTTCGCCAGTTTCGTCCACAGGTGGAAAAAAACCGTTTTTTTCCGCATTTTTTTTCCACTTGGAAGAAACCGGTTTTTCTTCTTTTCTCACAGTTTCTTCCACTGAAGCGTAAGAAACTAAAAAAGGTCATTAAAAATTTTCTATGTAAAAAAGCCAATGACTTACACTATTGGTTTTATATTCACAGTGAATGAAATAGAGTGAAATAATTAAAATAACCATTCGGGACCCCCCTACCTACCCCCCCTATGCAATTGCATAATTAAACTCACATTGATTCACTAAGGCCATAATTAACAAATTACTGGAAGAAACCGATTAGACACTGTCAGACCAGCAAGGCCAAGCAAGACTCCTTGTAAAGACTTGAACATCTTCAATTCTTTAAACAGGTTCCTCCCCAAGCAATACAAAATTTTATTATACCCAACTTTAAAACAACAGAACAATAATGGTTGCTACTTGTATATTTGTGTTTTTGAAATTAACATATTGGGCCATACCATATTTTACATTTAAGCTTTTTCATTGTTTGCATCGACAATTACAACTGTGATAGTATAAATGTTGCACATGGAGAATTTGGAAAATGGGTTACATTTTACCATCTGTATAATCTTTGATGGCAAGCAAAATAACATTGTGAACAAATTACTATATACTTCCAGGTATACTAATGTGCTAATTGAACTGTAAATTTTTTTGAAAAAAAAGGTTGTCTGTAAAGTAACTAAAGTAGCCTTGAAGTGATTTGAAGTGCAAAGCAGGTGAATATGGTGGTCAATTTTAGTTTGTTGTTCATAATACATCCTTATTCTTTCCATTCTTCCAATTCTTCCAGTTTCTTCCGGAAGAAACTGGAAGAACACTGTTTTTCCTCCAGTTTCTTCTTCCATTCTTCAGAAGTTTCCGAACCCTGTTAAAAATTACAAATTGTGAGTTGAATCAGATTTTCCATCAATATTTGCTCTTTTCTTCGCGCCAATGTTTAATGAATTCAACAGGTAATCGTCCAAAAGCAGTGCAAAATTTTGAAAAAAATATTTTTGCTAAATTGTACCCATTAGGCCACAAACATTTTCCAATTTACACATATCTTGCAAATAATTAAGCTCCACACAGTAATTAATTTTGATAAATTTGATCATTTGTGTTATTTTGTAGTTAAAATAAACAAATGAAAGCACTTTGAATTTTGGCCCCAAGGTACCAAAGTTACACCACTGATTGTGACAATGGGCGGTATGTTTATTTTGTATTTATGAGGCCGCTGGCCACCTGTGGCAGGGCACCATTGGAGAACAATGTTTGTCATTGTTTTTGAATGTCTCCCCAGTTTTAAATAAAAACACATAAATAACTAAATAAATTCCATGAGAGTGTTTTTTTGTCAAATGTGACCCTCTATAGCCAACTCCTACTTATAATTATATGCATTTTACATGTAAGATAAAAGTTGTGTTGACTTATTATACATTTGTCATTTTGCAGTAACATTTTTTGTTTAAGACCACCAGGTCCATGATTAAGGCCATTTGCGCAAGCACATACGCTCTGTCCTATACTGAACCTTTATGTACGTGTCAGGTATCTAATACACGCCCATAATTCTTCTGCGGAGACTGTAAGGGGTCAACGACTCGAAGGGCGACAGTTCCCGCAAGTAAATCGTGGCCAGCGTGAACACATACGCACGTAGCAAAGTGGGTAATGTAAGATCTGGCGTATATTTCGCAGCACACATATGTCTTATGCTGAACACTTTAATACGTGGCCGGTATCTAATACACTGGCCACAATTCTTCTTTGGAGACTCCAAGCAACAGGACTTGATTTCCAGCAAATTAGAGAGTTACGTTGTTTGTAAGTGCGTTGGGGGGTGACACATGAAACGAGACACTACAGCAATAAACTCTTCCGTCACTGGTCAGTTGAAGGATAGAGACCGTGAGAGTGTAAATTTGGGCGGCCCTGCATTGCAGAAAAAATTTGACGATAGACTTTGATAAGTTGTAACGCGCCGTACACTTACAATACAGTCACACAGCGTATTCGACAGTGACCCTGTCCATAAGGGTTGGGTAATCGTAAGAAAAACCGCAAAAGATCAGGGGGCCAAAAGGGCACGAGGCGCCACACACTTCGACAAATCATCATTAATTTTGTTTCCGTGCACATGAGGCATCACAGCAAACACGTAAGAAGGCATGTGTTTCAAGTGGGCCAGTTTTTGTGTGACATAGTTTTCATTTGTGCAAAATGCATGGATATTGTGTGTGAAAGTCTCAGCTCTCTTCAGGAACCCACAACCCCTACAAAAGTATACTTTATTTGAAGCGTCCGAATCAAATGATTCCAGAAATACATTGAGACCAATATACCAATTATTCCCTATGGAGTTACACAACTGTTAATTGCACAATATGATGAAAAGATGTCATTTTAAACGCACCTGAATTCAAAAGCTGTGGCACTGCGTTTGTTTATGTAATTGCAGATTTGTTATCCTAAAATAGAAGCTTCCATAGATAACTTTATAGTACAGGTGGGTGTAGCAAAGGTAGTTTTGCTCAAGGGCTTCTAAATTGCCAGTTTTACCATTGAAAGTCATTGTAAGGCATCGGCTGGGCCATAGATCAAATATTAGCCAAACAATCATTAAAACATTATGTATAATAAAGTTTTCTGGATTATGTATGTGGTTGTAAGAATCTCCTATACGAGATAAAATTTGTACGCACATGACCCCTGTGGGGTCAAATTTTCAAGAAATGCTGCGCCTGCTCAGCCTGCCCCGCTCATCCTCCACTTGCAATATTTTTTACTTAAAATGCAATTCGTGGAATACGATTAATATTTTTTCCAAAAATATCACTTGCAATCTCGTTGCCCTGCATGACATTCTTTATTAATACCAATTTAACTATGTGGCCGGAAATTGGGGGGTTATTTGACTAATCCTTTTTATGATCCAAAAAAATCGCGCACATGTCACCACTCACCTATTTTACTAGCCCCAGTTGCAAACTTCTTGAGGATTGTTTTCAATTATCTTTAAGTTAATGATGATAAATGTACATACACAGGTTGTTGCCATGAATGATTTACAAGTAATCTTTGTTTTTATGAAAGGTACCCAAATTATCCCTAAACAATAACCAGAAAATTCACTGCTATCGAAAGATGTAGCGTGTAGCCGCCAATGAGGTGACTACCTAACTCAAATTCTCCACTGACATTATAAACATCACAATTTCATTCATTTTACCGTCGAATGACGCAGTCGACTATTAATCCCCCAGTTATGATTAGCAATTTCACAATTGAGATTTGAGTTTCAATATTAAATATTCAAGTAGTTAGGAAAAGACCTTTTCGTGGAACGACGCATCTGAAATACACTGGACACGGAGGCAATTGGCAATCGATTGCCGCTTGAAATCACGGCCCACAAGTCACATCGATGCATCGCACACGGAAACTCTGTAACTTCTATCAACCTAAGTGCATTTCAGAACTGTAAATCGAGTAAGTAACCACCATATGTTATTTTTTTAGTTTAGGCCTACATCAAAGTTAGACATATTCTTTAAGTTGCTCTTGTCAAGTTACATCAAGTGTACATTGACGAATGGAATTTGCACAGTGCAATGACATGCAGGTGCGTAGCCGACGGTAGTCGGCCGCTCCGCCGCCGTAAAGTGTTTGCGTGTGGTGGATCAATCATGTCTTAAAGCATCTGTTGACAAATATAGATCACTAAATAATAAATGGAGGAAAAAAATAAAATATAAACTTTCTGTTTTACCATTTACAAAGTGTCATATTGGCTGAAATATTTGTAAATTTAAAATATAAAAGTGTGATTAAAACGACAGGACGGACCAAGGGGCTGTAGCTGCACTTGCAGCATGGCAGATCACGCTCATGTCAACTCAAAATAAATGTCCTATATGCTCCCAAAAAACAGTCGGCCCATTATTTGTATTTGGTACTTTTACAGATAAGGTGTAATGTAATACAATAAATCAGGTGCAGATTTTGGCTTCTTTTTGCTGAATTTTGTTAATACCAGACTCCAATCTTGAAAGTTTTGTGATGTTCCCATCACCATAGCAAAGTACACGGTGTTTAGTTACATCCGGGAATCCAGCTCTTGTTTGCCTATTTTTCGATCCCATCATGCTTTGCGGAGTATGTTGGTTTTAGGCGCCAGGCTCTGTTTGATATTTTGCTATCTACGAGAAACTTATGCATGACCTAGTTCCAATGATTGTAACCTCAGGTCTGGCGTTACTTTTATCACTGGACATGATGTATCTCTGACCTGAGGTTACAACAAGATGGTCATAGTTTTGAATCCGTTAACAGTGTGGGGTGAAAAAAGTGATTCTCACAACTCAAAAATTACCCGCTTGTGACGTACGATGCTCTGATCTAAAAATTCAGCTACGGGACTATGTTCTTGGTATGCTAGTTTTCCTTGTGCACATTCGATGTCAAAATCTGACGTGTTCGTGGTCATTAAATTTAACATTTTGCATATTCATGTACTGGTATGAATAAATCCTCGCCCCATGTTCATAATGTCCATATTTAACGCATGCGCTTTGCACCAGACATATCGATGTATAGAATTTTTAATGGGTCGATTAGTCATGACAGATAGGCATCGTAGTCTCAATCAATCATGTACAACAAGACGTTTCCGACAAGTTTAGCGCGAGATAGATGTCGTCTCATTCAAGATGTCAAGAAAGAGACTATGTTTTTGTTATGGTGACCAAGCACATGTTCCCCCACACTGACATCTTGACCCCTGGACCCCATGCAATTTGATTTGAGACCTTAGTTAGACTGAAAACCGTAAGTGATTGATACCTGCTGAAAATCCCAACGAAATTTTTGATCATTTAGTGTTTGAAAGTCAGTGAAAGTACAGGTCAAAAGGAGTTGTTTGTTTTAAGGGGGGGGGAAACAAAAAAGGGGGGGGGTATGTCAAGATTAAAAGTGAGTTAAAACCAGTCGGGTAATTCGACATTGTGGAGTGATTGGGTGAGTTTATAAATTGAAAACCTTAAGGATGTTAAAACAGTACGGACCTTGGCATGACTTCGGGTTCGTTATTAAAGTAATAACAGAAGTGAATGTACAAAGCAACCCGAAGTAATTGACCGGGCATATGCTGTGGCATTCTCCTTCGAGGATCAGAGATGTGTAAATTTAGCCTAATTTAACACACCGCTTTGCTACGTGCGTACCAAGAGTTCCACGCTGGGCACGATTTATTTGCGGGAAATGTAAAGGCAGCTGATGAATCCCCATTTATTTATGTCGCAATTCAATTGGCAAGGTCTTAAATATCCTACTCACCTGTTGAATTCGGAAGTTGGGCAGAC
>JAMKCH010043460.1:0-25903 GCA_023653785.1 Ophioderma brevispina
ACATTTTGGAGTTTAGGAGAAATTTGGCATATGCGTTTGTTTTGTACTACTCTATATATTCACCAAATTTTAAACCTGAAAGTGGCTTAATTAGTAAAATATTAAATAACTAATTATGACGTATTTACAAAACGTTAAATTGTCCGCATCACATAACGGCGTATTTGTATAAAATCTATACTGCGCAGGCTAATAGCATCGTATCTGCATTTTGAAGTATTCGCCGCGTCACATAGTGACGGTAGAGTTCACGGTAGAATTGGTATTTTGTCGTTTTCACATAGTGACGTATTTGCGCAAACGCGTCACATAACGACGTATTTTTGAGACGTATTTGTTATTTACACGTTGAATTTTGGTATTCTGTCGTTTTCACATAGTGACGTATTTTAGTTAACATATTTTTTTCGCATACTAAATAAATTGGAATTTGTTAAGCTAACTATATTTGAAATTTAACTTATTTCGGCAATTTTCCACTAGGTTTTAATTGAAATATACGTTTTAATTAACAGTATGGGGCAAATTAAAATCGAAAAATCTTCAAAGCCGTTTTTCTCGAAATGCGTATTTTGCAAATACGTCAGTATGTGACGCGGCCGACGATATCTAGTGATTTCATATGAGATAGTACCCCCAACAGATTTCTTACCTCGTATTTGACTTACATGCCCTGGAAGCGAAAACAAGAGGCCATTTTGATTTGCTTAATTTCAATATAAACATAGGCTGAATTTAGTATTAGCTCCAATAGTAAATTATAAATTTCACAATGTTTGTACCAACAAATGATTCTCAGTTTAATCCTTTCACAAGGGGACATTGTTGATAGAAAGCTTTATATTAGTGCAGCAATCAGAATTTTCATATTTTAGGGAAACCTATTTTGTGAAACCTCTCGTTGCACCTTTAACTCTTATTAAGCAAAGTTCAAAAAGTCTTGTGATCATATAATCCAGGCAAATGATTATAATTGTGGTATATGGAACTGCAAAGCCAGTTTAACTGTGCAAATCCCATTGGAATGGGGTAACACGGATTAGCCTTTAAAACATAATGTCTGCCCCCCCCCCATTTCTTTTTTAAATACCTTCATGTTTTCACTTGTAAAAAATGTCTACCAAACATTCAAATGGTCATAATCATCACAAATGAAGTCGTATTATAACAATTAAGATACTATAATGTGAAGAATAACATTTTGCATTGCATTAACTATACTCTTCGAAGTTATTTAGTTAATTACACTACAATACTTCTTGTAAAGTTATTTAGTTAATTAAAGACCTGTGCAGGGTCAAGCTTAATTACATCTAATGAGCCGCAGTATCAGGTAAAGTGATTAAAATAATCCTTAATACACTTTAACTGCCCTCATGCTCTCACACGTAACAACGATATTCTATATAAGCGCTCAGTTTGATGATAAGTTTATCATTTATATTTTGGAGATCTATTGACCACATCGTGTGTTCCTGTACTCGGCCAAAGAAACAAGGTAAGTCCACTGACATTAAATGCATTTACGTAAAATCCCGTGTTAACTAATGTACATAGTCCACTCTTGCAAACTTTGTGAAATGTTAAAGGATACGTTGATGCGATTTCTAAGAATTTATTATTCACTCTGATGGTCGGTGGAACTGTGCAGCGGATTTTTAGGTGGGGATCTATTAACAGTACTGTATGTAGATGAAATGATTTCAATGCTTTTCATAATTGTGCCTGCTTCAATCATATTCTAACTATGGGGCTAATTCTCAAATTCTTCTCTCCCAACATTGGTTGGATCGGAGGGAGGGAAAAGAAACAACAATAAACTTTAGATGTCATACGCCATGAGTTTACTATTGCACAAAACGAGAAATTTTCTCTTTTTTTTTGATCAATCCATGAACAAAATAATGCACATTCAAGCACAAGACTTCCCTTCACGCATGGCAGCTAGCTATAGTCCATTTCTCTACCTCCGTGCAGTGATGTCATACATGTCATAACATTGACGCAGCTTTTACTCACGCGTCAAGGTATGCCATCTCTGTGCGCGAGTGTAAAAACGCCGTCGCTTTAAGCCAGCGCGCGCGGTTACTGGTGCGCTCATCAAATCTCGCGCTGACGTCACTGCACAGAGGTAGGGAAATGGGGTATAAATCTTTCTACTATTGGAAAATACCACTTCACACATCCAGTGCCTGCCTTTACATTCAGAAGAAATTGTAATATATTTACATGATCGCCAACGTATTTGCGAAAGAGTCCTTTCAAGGGAAGGTGGGGGGCTATGTCACCTTCTCTCATCAGTTATGAGTGAACGTATTCCGAGTAACCTAACGATTTTTGTACTTATATGTAGAATAACTTGATAAGTCTGAAATGACAATCCATTGCATCCCGTTATGTTGCTAATCTGAACAGGCCAACAGTTTTAGATGTTCGCTTAGTAATAATACTTTTCAATACTATTAGCTTGTAACACTCTTTTAAAAACAAGAATGTAAGCAATGGAAGATATCTTAAAACAAGTAGTGAATCCTATCTTAAACGTTTTCTGTGTTTCTTTTATTTCACAGTAATATACAATGTCATCTAAGACTCTCCTGTTTATCCTTGGTGTCACACTTATTGCTGTAGCATATGGAGCTTGGGTCTTAGAGGAAGGAGAAGAAATTGCAGACCTTACTGAAAATGAAGAGGAACTAACCGTAGAGGATCTTATGGAATACCTCACACCAATGGAGAAGAGAGGAAAGGGAAAAGGAAAAGGAAGGGGAGTTGGAAGTAAGTCATCAAAATTTACAAGGCTTTTAAAAAAAATATTTTCTGGTAACCTTTTATATTGAAATCATCATGAGTAGTGACTATTTCTCGGGCTAATAGGCAATGCAAAATTAAAAAAAAACAGGGAAAACAAATACAAACAAAACACGAAACATTTGGGAAGTTATGGGCTCATACGTTTTCTATATAGGCCTATTCTTCATGTGCCTCATGTGGAAAATAAAGTTGAGATCCTTTTTTTGAAAGAATTAAATCCAAATTTTGTGATATACGGGGGATATATGGAAAAGAAATACCTGCTTTGGGACTTAAATGAAAGATTATATCTCAAAAAGGCCACCGATTCCATTTCAAGTAAAAATAATGGCGAAGAGCTTAATGAAAAGTGCATATTAACTGTTCTAAGAGGTTGTTTAAGATTGGCGATCCCCGATTTATAAATATCCTTATTTTAAGAGTGGAAAGACATTGCCATCTACTACTTGGAGCGGTTTTAGTTTATCAAATGGTATACGAATTCATGCAACTCTAATTCGTTTTGAATTAGATGCCTGGATTATTTTACATCAACTTCTAAACATAGAGCTAGGAATCCTATATAGTTTATCCCAGTTAAGACATTTATAACAATTTATATTAAGAGAATAAAGGTATTGTTTTAGCGTCTGCCGTGTATCTATCGTGTCATATCACACGGGCGACAACATTATTTAAGTAGAACAACGAGGCGCAGCCATGTTGTCTTACGCCACTGATGAACTGTGCCAAACACACACGCACACGCACTCGCACACACGCGCACACACACACGCCTAATTTAAGACAATGCAGCCATTGTTTCCATTTTCTCTGATACACACCATATGGACATAGTGCATGCCGAAAGCTAATATTCATTGTTTTTTTTTAATTTCTGTTTAAATATTTTATGATTATTGCATTATAAGGAGATCCAGCCACAATGTGTATAAACTCCAAATCAAAAACCCCTAGAAGTGGTTAATGACCATTTTGTCCAAGGTGACAAGGTTAAAGAGACACTGGCACATTTGAAATATAATGCGCCCTCTATATTTTTCAAAATTGATATTTTTGCATGGATGTAAAGCTTTATATACATCAGCCTTCACCTGAAATTATTAAGCCCAAATCAACGCCCTTATGGGTAAACAGAACGATTTTATAATTAATGTGCTATTGATTATCGCCTATTGTATTATCACCACCACTAATTTGTTCGATTTGTTCTTGTGATTTTAGAGTGTATAAGACCCGATGGCTTGAAATGTGATATTTGCAACCTGAAAATAAAGAACAAGAACGATATGAGAAGATACGTCGCCTGTGGTGCCGCAGTACGTATTTCTTCCTTTACTTACACCGGCTCATTCTTATTTTCTTCATGTCACCTTTAATTGTTTTTTTAAAATTCTTCATTTTAATCTACATAACCTGTCTAGTAGACATATTAATGTTCCAAGCATTTTCTTCAGGCTAGCGTGGCTTAACATGTGCTAAGTCAAGTAATATTTCTTTTCTAAATTTCCGTTACTTCATCAGAGTGCAATGGAAGTCGTTTATACGAACAAGCCCCGAGTAGAATCTCATTATATCTCTAACGCCCCTTAACTGCATTGAAATGCCCTTTTCAAAAATCACGGAGCGGACTCCTGCCTTGTTTTAGGGGCAAATTAGCCCTAACAGGAAACATAACGCTAACTCCCTTTTTTGCTGTGATCGTCAGATTTTCTCTAGGAACGTTAGTGATACTAGACCTGTTACTTGATACACTATAGACTATTACTATCTAATGGCCCAATCCTTGGACTTTAGGATTTTCTCTTGAAATAAGCAATTGCAGCACGTTACCACATTGCATAACATTACTGGCTAATGCATGTGGATACATTCTTGAGAAGACGTCTTTTAGCATTATTATTAGTGAAATTCAATATGAGTATTGGAATTGGAACTCCACCATATCCGTTGGTGCCATGTATTAAATCGTGCATACACTCGACGGGTAGAATTATGTGAGTTTCCGTAATCTGACTCATTTGATATACTTTTTTCTGACACCCTTTCGAAACCTTAACGGAATAATCACGTGCTTTATTCCGTGAAGGGTTTTCGAATTCATAAGTGTGTCAAAAAGTGTCAAATGGGTCAGGTTACGGAAACTCTCTATAATTATTTGATTTACAGATAATTCAACAATCTATGAACAAACAAAATGTTGGTATGTTGCATAGCATCACAGATATCCAATGAAAGGTCCACTTCCATATATAAGCTATGTTCTGATTGGACAAAGTTTACTGTTTCGCGCTAATTGTGCTAATACATGACGAAATGGTATATCGAAAACGTTTCAAATGTATGACTCCCAATATGCCCATAAATTCCTTGTAACTTAGGAGACCTGTTATCGAGATCTTGGTGAATAATGGGCTGGATATTTAAGTGGGAACCCTTGCTGATGGAGGTCCCTATGGAGTCCACCAAACACTGATTGATGTAAATAACAAACTAACATGTTTGCAAAAATTGTCATGTAAAATTCATGAAATGAATGATTAACAAATGTCATTTGCCAAAACTGCTTTTGTGTTGTGCTCATGCCTTCCCGTGAGATGGCTTTGAAAAAAATACATCAAAATTAACATTCCATATAAAATGTCAATCTGTATAAATATCTTAAAAACATGAAGTGGGTAGGGGGGTCTACGTGAATACAAGGCAAGGAATGTAGGTTATGCTCCCTTGTTCATTAAGGAGAATGTATAAAAATAAAATCCTGTTGCCTGCAATAAGATTTTCACAGGATGTACGTAATCGGACTAAATAATGTCCAAAGGTTGTTTATCTGTTATTCTGGTTTGTCCACAATAAGGGATACTTACAAGAGCCGCGTTCTGTCCATTTCGCCGGTCGAAATATTAAACCAGTTTACTCAAAAAATGTTTTATACTTTTGTTTTGCAGGGAAAAGACGAAGAATCTAACTACATACGACATTGCCCCAGCCATATTGGCACGGATTTAACACGACGATATTGTGTTTGTACATCAATGGCATGTGAAAGTTACGCATTTTTAATGGAAAGGTCCGACATGATGACGAACTGTGAGATATTTGCAGCGGCAAATATCCTAAACCCTGATGGCAACCAATCTTATACCGTTTAGATTGTATGTATAAATAACTAATGAATTGGTAATGGACGGATAATCTTTATCACTGCAGTCACCAAATTCGTCACCTTGGGCAAGTTTAGTAGTATTAAAGGTTCAAATTGATTTTGCAGCTTTTGAAGAATATTGGTATTCAAAGTTTCCCAAATGAAAACGACTTCAAATGATTTTAATTTGTTATTAATTTTGTTTTCATTACGTTTCTGGTATTTAAATGCTATCCAAAATGGCCAAAGAGTTCAGTCAGACGTTTGCCAATCATTTACAATGGTGATGAAATACTCCGATATAACGTTAAATGCGACTTTGTGAACGTTAATAAATGATACGTAGACGGATGGATATGAATAAAAGGAGAAAATGTTTTCGAAACTTTTGTTGTGAACGTTGAATTTGTTGTTCTTCAGTTTATTTTAAAGAAACAAATGTCACGGTGAGCAGAAAAGAGTTCAGAAACAAAATGTGCAAAAAAAAACAAAAAAAAAACAAACACAACACACACAAACAAAACAAACAGATACGAGTAGCAACTACCTTTGTTAAAACTTCAGAAAACACTTATGAAAGTCGCCAACAATAAACATTGATCGTTACAGTGAGCTTTGATATCAATTAAATTGTATTTTAACTTGGACAGTTTTAAGCGAAAACAAGGCCCAATTCACGGCGCCAGAAAGATAACATTCCAACAAACTGTACAAATAACAACTTGACTAAGCTCAACAGAATCACCTTTTTGTTATAAAAAAATGTAAAACCACAGTAATTGTCAACAATAAACATTGATCGTTATAGTGTAATTCAATTGCAACTTGATGAAGAGATTTTGCCGATATAAAAGGCGGCCAATTTTGTTATAGAAATTCACATTGGCTTTGTTTACCTCGCCGCGCGCCGGGCACAATTGCAGATCAGCTTGCTGGTCCCCCACGTATCGACAAGAAATCTGATAATGGTTATATAGACCGTATTCAATAGCCAGCCATGTTGGTGGACAAATCCAGACACATTCAAGGGGGGGGAAACTTACAATACAATTCACCTTCTGTCAATGTCTTGTGCAATCGCGAAACATGGATCGATTGACCAGCTGAATGTATTGTAGTCCTGGAATGTATGCATATGTCACAACCATGTCTGGGTGGGTGACGTCATATTGAATACGCTCTATATGACTATGGCGGGGGACGTATCCAACCCCCGTATGATAGACCAAATACAAGTGCTAAAGAGGCTTCAAAGAGCAATAAGACAAAAACCCGGTGTAAAATATTGAAATTATTAACATGGACATACAACCGTCTGTTGCCCCAAATAAAAATTGCACATTTTCTTAAAAATGAATACAATGGTCACAGTCAATTTTTCTTCATAATATCAGTGACCAATGGATATGTTAAGACTTCAGCAAACCATTAAAAGATATTACAATGGCCTGTATGCGGAAGCCATGTAGCAGGTGTTATCACCTCCACGATTCGGGTTGAGTAACAAATACCCGCCCTCTTCGCAATAAATAACCAGTTACATTATGGTATAGGTCGTTGACCTAAGTTTTCTTCTGGAAGCGCGGTAGGGGGGTAAATGAAGCTAATTTGATTCCGCCTCCCCCTGGCATCGGGGCAGCTTCCCATCCTCCCTTGGCGGGGCGTTTTCGGTTTGCCCCGGTTCGCGCGGGTCCCTTCCTTGCCTGAGTTTGCTCCCTCCTTCCTCCGGCTTCCGGATTCCGACGCTTGCGCGGCTCTTCCTTCCCCCGAACCGCTGGGGCCACGGGCAGACCGGAGGAGAATGCCGTCGGTTGAGTTTTGATTTGGTCCTAAGCAAGAAGGTTACGGATTTTAATTATGCACAAAGTGGTTAGGGTCAAAGCTTGCCCAGCAACATTCTGGAATGATGTTTGTTTGGGGTGTTTCGAAAGATCAGACCTCGAAACAACAGGCCCAACCTCGAAAACACAAGACCGGAAGTGAATTCACTTCCGGGTCTGGTGTTTCGAGGTCTGGTGTTCGAAACCACCCGGGGGTGGGGATGTTCGAAAGAGCAGACTCGAAACAACAGCTCAAGACCTCGAACACAGAAGACCCGGAAGGGAAGTCACTTCCCGGGTCTGAGGTCTGTTGTTCGAGGTTGGTCTTTCGAAACATCCCCCCCCGGGTGTTCGAAACACCAGACCTCGAAAAACACCAGACCCGGAAGTGAATCACCTCCGGTCTGAGGTCTGATGGTTTCGAGGTCTGGTTTTGAACACCCGGAGGGATGCTCCGAAACACCCAGACCTCGAAACACCCAGACCCGGGAAGTGAAATTCACTTACAGTTCAACAAGAATTATTCAACGGATTTCAGTTTTCTCTAAAGACCTCCACATTTTCAGGGTACGTCAGTGGAGTTAAACACAGCCCCCACCCCCACCAGCCCAATTTAAAGATATTTCACAACCCTTTCCTTTTTAAATGCACAAACATTAAAAAAAAAAAAAAAACCCCCAAAATTCGTAATTATTACATTGGCCGTTTTCAGCCGGAGGATCATGTTCTTGAGCGCGAGTAGTTGACTTGCCATTTGGTGCTTAAAAATAGCTTTTTTTTCTAAAGGTCGCCAAAATATTATTATTAAAATTGAGTATCGGATTAAACTTCGGCCACAATGTTTTGCCCGTGAACGTTCTGCCGTATTTCCAACATGACAGGAATGAAATGGTATACGCTTACTTAAACTGCTGGAGGAACTTCACAATTTGTAAATTGTAGAGGGCCTCAAGGTAAATTAAAGATTACACAATGTTCAGGACGAATTAAGGACGAACGCTTCCTCTGGCATATTCGGGGCTAAATACTTGGGACTTCAGGATTAACTTAACGAAACATTGCGGTGAACTTACAAATACAATAAGAATGGACTTTTACAAACAAAACAATCACGTGAACGGGTTTTTGGTTTCGAAAGACCAGACCTCGAAACAACAACCCCAGAACTCGAAACACCAGACCCGGAACGGAATTCATTCCGGGTCTGGTGCTTTCGAGGTCTGGTGTTTCGAAAACACCCGGGGGGGATGGTGTTTCGAAAGACCAGACTTCGTCGAATGACAACCAAGATGCCGCGCACGACCTGGACAACCAGTCCCGTGAGGAGTGAATTCACTTCGGGTATGAGGTCTGTTGTTTCGAGGTTGGTTGTTTCGAAAACACCCGGGGGGTCTCGAAAAACCAGACATCGAAACATCCAGACCCGGAAGGGAAGTGAATTCACTAGAAAACATCAAGACCGGGGAGTGAATCACTCGAAACACCAGACCTCGAAACACCAGACCGGAAGGGAAGTAGTGATTCTTTCCCCAAAATATAAATTTTTCACTGATTTTTGAAATTCAAGTAGACCCTCACCGTGACACTTGAGCACAGGTGTTTGTCATGTATTGTGCACGCGTTCAGATTGAACGTTCTTACAAAGAGGAGCCACGTAAGTTAAAAAACTTAAGGGTTGAGGTTGTTGCGAAAAAGACCAAGACTTCACTTCAATTCCTTGATTCGTCAAAACAATTAAATTGACGCCCAGAGATTCCTTCCGAAGAACACCAGACAAGGAAGTGAATTCACTTAAAGGAGGCGGGATGCAGGTTATTGTTGTTTAGAAGTGTCACAAGAAGTCGGTGGTTCGAGTTGCCGCAAATATAAATAAGGTCTCGGAGGATGGGTTCATCGACAAACACTGGACCAGATAGTCCTGTACTGTAAAATCCGACCCAGACCCGGAAAGGGAATTTACTTTTCCCGGTCTGGTGTTCGAGGTTGGGGGTGTTTCGAGGTCTGATTTATTGAGGGACATCCCCCCGCTGGGTGTTTTCGCAACACAAGATCCCCTCGCAGCACCAGACCCGGAAGTGAATTACTTCAGGGTCTGAGGTCTGTTTGTTTCGAGGTCTGGTTTTCGAACCACCCGGGGGAGGTCTCGAAAACACAGACCTCGAAACAACAGACCTCGAAACACCAGACCTCGAAAAACCAGACCTCGAAAACACAGCACCTCGAACACACCAGAACCGGAGACAGTAAAGTACTTGACTTAAGATAATATTTGCTGTTTTAACATATTTTAGTTTAAATTGCGTTTTGCGAAAACACTCCTAGTATAGTCGTTACTTTTAGAAGAAAATATCAAATTATTATACACGTTGTTGAGACGTGTTAAACAGGTGTTATTCTTGGCTGATGTCAGTTAACACTTGTTGCTTAGAGATTTATGGACATACACACCCACCCTACCCTCATTTGCAAAGCTGAAGTCCACAAGACCCTTATTTTTAACAAATCTGAACGCCTCAGCTTGTTAGAGGAAAATAGTTCACCATCATACCCGGAAGATTACTTTCCTTACAGTTCTACAAGACCTTATTCAACGGATTCACTTCTCTAAAGACCGCAATTTTCACGGTACGTAAGTTCCCACAGCCCCATTTCAGATCAGCAGAGGAAGTTCAATCAGCAGAACAACGGGCACCTCCAAAGTAAGCGCACACATGCGGGAAAAGTAAAAATTTCAAAAGGAGAGTAGGGAAAAGAAAAAGGAAAAGGAAAAAGGAAACGGAAAAAGCGACCAGCGAAAAGAGAGAAGAGAAGAACCTCCCCTCCCCTCCTCCTTACCTTACCGTCCTTTCCCTTCCTCCCCATTCCCCCTCCCCTCCATGCCTCTCCTTAATAATATTATTATGTATTATTGATATTATTATATTATAATAATAAACTCAATGCATTAAGCATTTGCCGAACATAGCTCGACCTTTTTGTGGACCCTATGACATTAAACAAGGAAATGATGCTGAGATTTTATTTCCTAAACAGTTGCAAATTGAAACAAAAGCTGTGCTGTAACAGTGCATTACAAACGCAGCGCTTTTGCGGTTGAGAACTTGATCATGAATGCGAACTGTGACGAGAATACGGTATACTCATACGAAGCGGGGATATATCTATCGGTGTGACGTTAATACAAACGCAACTTGTATGGATCGTTTACCAAAGTATAACCGCATAATCCTAATAGAAGGGGTATGTGGTGTCTGTCCCCAAGTCCAGCTGTTGGTGATCCTTGGCTAATAAAATCAATCTGTACAATGTGAGTAGTCTCTGAATGAAAACCATCAGTTCTACAGACACCGAATGTACTTTCTTATGACGTTCTAAGCCACCTTCGAAAACCAGACCTCGAAACACCAGACCCGGAAGTAAAATTACTTCCGGGTCGGTGGTGGGTTCGATGTCTGGGTTTCGAGGTACTGCGTGTTCGACGTTGTGGTTTCGACAGGTCTGGTGTTACGATACATCCCCCCGCCCCCATTGGGTTTCGAAATAACACCCAGACCTCGGACCAACAGACCTCAGACCCTGAAGTGAATTCACTTCCGGGTCTGGTGTTTTCGAGTTGGGTTTCGAGAACAATCCCCCCTCCCCCTCCGGGTGTTTCGAAAGACCAGACTGAAACTACCAGCCCCCAGGATAGTGAATTCACTTCCGGGTTGGGGTTGTTCGAGGTTCGGGGATGTTGTTTTCGAGGTTTGGTGTGCTTTCTGATAAAATCACCCCGACTTATGTATTCTATGTCTGCACTCTTCTTGAGTGGTCGTAGACATGAATTTTACCCACTCTTGTGAACTCTCTCAGTTACCGCCTGAAAGTGTGTCGTGAGTAGAAATGATAAATACTGGCATCATATGCCCGCGTGGCACAAGGTCATCTGAAGACGCGTTCTTTATACGGCAATGGTAACGCAAACAATAAAACGTTTGAGAATCCAACTGTACTTCCAGTCAGTTCCGTATGCATATACAGAAACGTAGTGGGGTTATAAATCAGAGGCGTGAGACTATTTGTTGACCCCACTTTTTCTGCTCCCAGTTGAATCAGCAGCCTTGACGGAATAAATTACAGTATCCCCTGCACTTAATTCCATCAAGGCTGCTTAATTCACAACTCGGGAGTCAACAAAGTGGGGTCACAAAATTGTAACCATACCCTTATCCGAATCCCATTCTAGAAGCTAGGGGAAGAAGGCCTCTTGACAAGTTTTTCTAAGTTTGAAGGGTGCTGATCAGAATTATTGGGTCAAACCTTGGGATAAGTGGGGTAGAAATGTGGTCAAATAGAGGGGGTTAGTAAAATTAGTACAAGGGGTAAATTTGAAATCAAGTCAAAATTGTTTTAAATGGAGTACACAATGTATTGTTCTCATTATAAAGGACTAAATTTTTGTTGTAAAAAAAAAGAAAAGGTTATAAAAAAAATTTTTTTTTTTGTCTAGGTTCAGACCTTTAGTTAAGAAGGATAGAGCCCTT
Source organism: Ophioderma brevispina (assembly GCA_023653785.1). Taxonomy (NCBI): domain Eukaryota; kingdom Metazoa; phylum Echinodermata; class Ophiuroidea; order Amphilepidida; family Ophiodermatidae; genus Ophioderma; species Ophioderma brevispina. Next base: position 12,303 of record JAMKCH010043460.1, read on the forward strand.
ATTATGGTTCAAGGTACATCTGTGGGGTAAACGTTTACCCAGTGCTCCGAATTTGTTTTGCAAATGGTTATGTTCAAATTGTTTGTCTGTGATCTTTATGTTTACAATGTTGGCCATATGTTGGTTCTGTTAAGTATGTGGCAAATATGAAATTGTAATTTGTTTTCTACATTTGGTTCTCTAAGAGGGTCAGCACAAATTTGTTCTGAAAACGAGTCTGCTGACATTACTTGCCCAGCATTTACCAAACTGAAAAAAAAGGATGTTGTCATTCAGTTAGCAGACCATTGCTATTTAACATGTGCTAATCCCGGTTAATCAATCTTTCACTTGCCAGACCACTATCTTACTACAAGCCGAAAGGACAAGATTGCTTGAATCCCCTGGTCCTGAATGCTTTGAATTGTGTCGCAAAAAATGCTAGATACACTGTAAATTCTGCCAGGAATGTGGAACACCTTGCTTCGTTCCAGAAAGAAAAGAAGATAATTGCAGTACAAACTGAACCACCTCCCACCCCCCCCCCCCGGTGATCATTCCTGTTTTTACTGTTTTACAGAAGTAAACCGTCTAAATTGTTTCACAACTCGTGGACGTTGGTTTCAGGAAGGGTCATGTTTCATTATTTCATTTCATGCCATTATGTCCCTTAAAGAATTTGGCACAAAAAAGGGGTGTTTAGCAAGCCGTGGACACACCTGTAGGGGTGGGTGCCCCCCCCCCCTCGGGCGAAGAGGGTTAAACAAGTTTTGTATATTAAAATTACTTTTTTAGATCAGTAAATCTGAAAATAAATAATTATTTTTGGCCATATCCTGAGGATCAAATAGATGCTATTATATAAAATGGGATAAGGGTTACATTAAACATATGGGGCATCGATCAAAATGCTTGGTTATTGGGAATGAAACGCGTTTTGCCTTCATATAAAACCATTATAATTACATTATATACCTATTATAAACACATAAATTCTCAAAATTGGACAAGTATCCCTTTATATCACATTTCCTCCAATCAGTGAAACTACGAAATCAATGTTCGGGATTTTCCGCCTGAATTCCGCTCTTCCCCTCACACTTTAAAACCATGCCCTCATCCTCTGTCGGTCTGTTTTGCCCCTCATCAGGCTAGCCATCATCCTATTTTTTTCTTTGTCCTTTCTTTGGTCCTCCCTCTCCTACATTTTGCGTACGCTACATTTTCCGACCGGAGGAGGGCTTTTCAGCAAACCCAAAACATCTCTACAATCACTACCCAATCTTCTTGTTTTTCAACCATGTTGTAAAAGGATGCATTAATTTTAGTTGGGTCACTTTCCCTGGCTACTTCTTTTGTCCGGATCTGAATTTGAACCTGCCTTGGCGTGGGCATGATGAATTCAAAGTTGGGAACCGCTTACAATGTGACAGTTTTTAAGGCAGTGTAGTAGTGATTGATGTATAAAGAGCTGACGTTATGTAGCTCTTGATGAGCCCTCGTTCTTACCCCAAGCTTGAGTGTGAACCAACGGATTGTACCAAGGGATGGCTGGGTGGGGGACTGTGTTCCGACCCCCGCCCCCCCCGTGGCCCGGCCTTTTTGTTGTTGCCAGTTTTTTCGTCCGAGAAGTACGTTCTCCGGCCCCCCCACCCCACCCAACCGCACCCGATGCATATGAATTGTGTAACGTTGAGTGATAGCGTCACGAGTTTGGGATATTATGAGGTCCACGCCCTAGGAGTATGCTTACTGCGCCACTTTCTCCTTCTTGTTGTGGACTCACAATGATTACGCCACCCCACCCAACCAAAGATTACCCAAGCTCGGCGATCCCAAATACTGGCTAGTTTAAACCATGTCCCGTGAGCGGCAGACACCCCATTGGCGAAACATCCAAATATTATGCGCTACCCATAGTACACTGTACGTATAATACGGATAAACGTTACAGTTCATGCCCGGTTTCCACGCTGTCTGTAACCACATTGACTAGAGAGCCAACGCACAGCACGTTTCTACAATAACCCGAGGTTTAGGAGCCACCAGTACCTGTGGAAGCAGCACTCCACCCTCCCTGGACGAGTGTATCGCAAGCAACCCCTTTACCCCCTTCGACTTTGTCCCGAGAACGTATCCGCTAACCCGAGTGAATGGTCAGCACTAATCCTTACCCGCTATTGTACTTTGTCAGTACACACCACAATTGCCGGCGGAGTTACCTATTGCACCCGGATCGCATGCTTTCACTGATTGTAGATGATTAGAGCGGACTTTTTTGTACGGCGATGGCGTTATAGCAGGTCATTCGCGCACCGCCCATTCCGCAGAAGCCCAGAAGATTATTCGGGGTGCCGCCGTAAAGCACATTCTTCTACCCCCTCCCGCCTGTCTAGCCTTGGTGTACCCGAAGCGGGTAGTAAGATCTATGTAAACACTGGTGTTTGGGCTGCTGGGCCTTATCCTTGCCCACTACCCGAGCAGCTTTACTGGATATCACCAGCTGTGCCTTATTGGCTGACGGCACACACTGACGCATAGATAGACAGTCTCCTAAGACTACATGTTGACACACGTATAACCAGGTGTGTAGGAACGAAAAGTGGTTATGGAGTATATTTTTGTCTATCAGTATCACTATAAGTCTGACATGTGCCAAAACTCTTGGAATATTGTAACATTACAGTTGTGAGCCCCCACTATAAGACCTGGTAAAGTATTAATATTTGTACTACATCGCTGTGTGCAGCCTGTTAATTCAGTCTGGAACTTCTCGTCCTGATATGTCGTGTATATTTCTATCGCCATACGTTACACGTTTTGAGGTCGTTAGGTTGCAGCGATATGCTCAATTTTCGTGTTGATAGATATCTATTGTGAAAGCCACGTGTTATGTATGGTTTCGAGTTGAGACACGATGAACTTTAGGCCTCGGTTCGGTGTACAAAGACTCCTATGGATAGTTGCCCACCGGCCCCCCTGTGATTACCCTTCAAGACCTCTACATTGCTTTACGTTTGTGATTTTAGTACACACAATAGTGTTTTCACACTTCACTTCGTTCTCTTTTTTTCCCGTGTCAGCCATTTTACACGCCACCACGACCACAGCACTCATATAACGTCATCAATCACTTGATATCAGACGTATTACCCCCCCTGATGAATATTAACTAGTACAATACTGGTTTCTGGCCTCGCTACTATTCCTAGACACCTCTACCGAACTGTACGCTACCTACAATCTATCCGGTCCCTGTCAGCCACATGACCAATGCCGTCTATCACCCTTTTCTACACTATAACCCCGCCGATTTAAACAAGCTTTTTGTACTCTCAAAGGGCCGATAGTTTGACTTTAAATATTGATCGTAAATAAAAATTCCTTCTGTTATAATTTGGTCAAGTTCGAAAGCCGTTCAGAAAGTTTACTGCTACGTAGAGTGCCCGTCAGCGCGAGAGTGTTGGGCGCACAGTAACACAGCCACACGCTGACTTAAAGCTCAAAGCGCCGGCGTTTTTACACTCGCGCACAAAGATGGCATACCTTATGACGGGTGAGTAAAAAGGCTGCGTCAATGCTATGACATCACTGCACGGAGGTGAGCATGGGACATATCATGTGGCTATATAAAAGTAAGCCCATCAGAATTAATTATACTTCAAGACCCAAAATCCAATAAATCGTTTCATGCAGAAACCAGTCAGGTTTTGTACTGCATGTCTCTGCGTCGGTCTTTAACATCTAATACAGTGGGCGTTGGATCGTTGGAATTGGTTAGTAGAAGAAAATTCATAGCCTTTATATGCAAATCGCATGATGGGTTGTTTTGAAAGAAGTAGGGCCAGTGCAAAAAGTGTACTCTTTCTTCAATTGCATTGACGCGTTTCATCAATAATGGGTTGTTTTGACATTGCCAGGGAGGTGCGAGAAAAATTAGCCACTCTAAGTGTCTTAGAGAGTATTGGATCTTCTCGCACTTCCAGACATTTTAAAACAAAATAATCAACAATGAATTGCGTCAGTCTTTTGACACTATTTATAGAGTATAACTTGGGACATGTTGGGTGTAGAAGTGTTTTTATTTATTTTAAAAACTACTCAAAATTTTGATAAATTACGTTATTATTTAATGTAACCATCGTCTACCTGAGCCAGTATTTTGTAACAAAATGCAGAAGGGGGGGGGGTCGGTTACCACCCCCCCCCTGTGATTTTCGTACTTGACACCCGTTCCTGTAAATGTACCAAAGGAGAGCTTAGAGTTTTTTCTTTCCATTGGTACCAAAAATAAGTACCACATCCCCATTATGACGCACATGACGTCATATGTGAGGAAAGTCCGAAAAATACTGAATATTAGGTGGAAAATTGAATTTCGCAATTTGCGACTCTCAAACACCTTATTATAGCTCTAAATTTTGTTTTTTTTTTTTTTTTGGGTTTAATATATAAAATAGTCAGTTCCCATAAGTTAGCGTCAAAAAAACCGCATAGAAAAATCTGATTTCCTGAGCTTTTGGCCGGAAAAAAATGAAAATTTTTACTGTGGGTGTCTATGGAATGGAGTTTTGCGACAGGCGAATTATGAAGTCATTGTGACGTAATCCTAGGCATGTTGCTCATTTTGGTAATCAAGGAAAAGAGGAGGACCATAGCTATCTATTGGTACCCAAAATCAAGTGTATGTGATGTTCCGGTGTTGTGTTAATGTTGGTACTTCTCTTCCGAAGGGGGGTGGTTACCACCCCCCCCATTATCCATCACTTTGGGGCTCACCATGTATCTTTACCATACCCGGTGGATGTTTGTTTTTGGATGTGAAAAGGACGCCGTAGTCGTAACAGGTCAATTGACAATTACCCATATAAAATAATTTGGCACCAAAAAAGGGGGTTTTAGCAAGCCGGGGAAAAAAACCTGAAGGGGGGGGGGGCGTGGTAACCACCCCCCCCCACCTTCGGTAGAAGAGGTAATGTAATGACTGATACTGATGTTTTCTCAAAAGTCTATGAGGATATGACCACGCCTCAGTGCATTCGACCGGATAATTGCACTTGACCGTATGGTCAGTGCAGGCAGCCCTGACCCCTTCGGGTCTCGGGCTGCCTGCCACTGACCATTAGGGTCGCGGCGATATCCTGTAGAATGACCTAGGCTAGGTCCTTATCCTTATCATCGTTCTCTCTTTGATCCCATCGTCTGATCTTTTAACGGTATTGATCTGGGGATGGCATTGATTCTGGTACACATCCAGCCAGAGGAATGCACTCCTTGTAAATGGTTTGCCATCGTCCATAGTTTTCAACAGTTACACGTAATTCATTATCCAAGAACGTCCTTCGGGTCTCGGGCTGCCTGAACTGACCCATACGGTCAATTGCGATTATCCTGTCGAATGCACTAGTAGTCTTATCTCTTATATCGTTCCTCTTGATCCCATGTCACATCTTTTAAGGGATTGATCTGGGATGGCATTGATCTGGTACCACATCAACCAGAGAAATGCACTCCTTGTAAATGGTTTGCCATCCGTCCAAGTTTCAACAGCTTAAACGTACTCATTATCCAGAATTTCCTAACACAGAGAGGGGGGAGTAGCCCCAACGTGAATTCGGGAATGCTTGTAAATTGGCTGCAATTTCCTTTAACATCGTTCCAATTGATCAGGGAAAAAAATTATGTAAACTAAGAAAGTGTTCTACCCTTGAAACTATATCAGTCAAAGCGCCAGGTCACACAAAAACTAGCTTATTTCTTTTTCAGAACCTCAGCTGACTTCGAAAATCCGCTAAATAGATGGTCAAGGTACATTTTGTATGGATTTCAGGTTGTTACCATATTGAAAAATGTTTGAAATAGGACACGAATCAGGTGGTAAAATACTGTCTAAATTAGTATGCTATACAATCGGTGTGGTTTAAAGCCTGACTCAGGATTTCAAAATATATTTTTTCTGTAGTAATTAAAAATAGTCATCTAGAAACTAAAGCTAGTCACATAAAATGCTTAATTCCAAAAAGGCGGGTCCAGTGATAAAACCTTCGTATGTGGCATTTTCGGCACACAGGTTCTAGTTTGACATAAAGCCCAATATGATTAGTTAACTCTTATAGTGTTTATTTCAGAAGCGGGAGAAATAATTATTTAAAATATATTAGAAAGACACTTTCACTACACACTCTTCCATAAATTTAACAATGAAGAGCGCCGCTCATTACTCTCATGACTGAATAGTGACGTACTATGTGAGATTACAGATTGGGGAGATTTTGAAATTCTGTATTGGGTATTCATGACGTTTCGAGAGACTTTTTAGAAATCAGGCGGGTAAAAATTATATTTCGCAATGATAATTAAGGGAAAATCCGGTATGGTTCGGCTATAGGAAGCTGAAAACCAGTGTGTGGTGTTCAGTGTTGTGTTGTGTTTATGTCAGTACGTTGCGCTATGAGTCTCCGGAAATGAGGGTTGAAAAGTAATCATAAATAATGGTTTATTATGCGCGATATAATGTGACTAGTGAGAACTACTATGTGTGTCGTATTACTTAGATCATTCCTGAACCCAAAGTGTCATCATTGCCAAGGGTGAATATATTTCAATAGGTGACAAAGGAAATATGCATGGCTATGGCACGCTAGAGCGGAAATATAAAACGTCGAGTTTGACGAACCGCGCCGGCATGGAGTGGCCAAATTGCAAAACTCGCCGGCATGCCGTCGCCAATTGCAAACTCGCCGGCATGGCGGTTGCGAACTTGCAAACTAGCCGGCATAGCGTTGCAAAATCGACCTTTATGTCCGCTCTAGCTGCCATAAATGGCTCATTTTCCAGCAGTGGAACCAAGTTGAACTGAGAAATGCAATAGCTTGCAATGGGAGTATTGATTGCTGTCATTAATTATATGCGGGGGACCCGGGTTTGTGGCGCGGTCAGCATGATTGGCATGACACGTAAAATGACACACAGATTCGGTTCTGTGTATACACTCAGAAAAAATGATCTTTTTTGCATTGTTATTACAAACCTAATCAAATGATGAAAACAACTTAAAAAATGCACACTTCTTTACCTTTACTGAAATATCAAGTTATAAAGACTCTAACATATAAACAGCTTTGTAACTTGAAAGTTTTTAAGTGTATCCACATAATGCATGTGTTTTAGTGTGTTGGAACTTGAAACAGTACGTTTGGGGACACTCCTGTTTACCATCGGTTCACAATACTATATTTACTAAGTTAGAAATAGATGTGAGTCGCGTGATTGGATTCTCGGGCTTTCGCAGGCGGTGAAGGTCATTATTGTTTCGTTACTGAAGTTGGGATTTAGAGGTTGCGAAAATTACGTTAGACCAATGGCGACACATCCGCTAACAATCGACTCCTGGCCATATCAATTACATTTAATCTATCAAACAGACCTATACACCTTTTGGCATATCGCTAGGAAAACCGCTATTGAGCAAATTTTGAGAAAAACGCACTTGAATTTGATATTTAGGGATTTTAGTTTAAATTTGCCGTGCCTTCATCTATTCCGTCAGCAGGGGACAAGAGTAGTGTTTGCATGGAAAGAGTGAAGCTAGCGTAGTGGATGTTTTGTTACAGAGATGAAAATAGTATATTTAGCTCGGCACCCATGCCGAGCCCGAGCCGGCCGATTTTGTATTTGAAGCAAGGATGGGCTTAGGCTTGGCATGCACTGATGATTTTGATGAATCACGGAATGTGTATTGTTCTTGATTTAGTAACATGGCTACTACGGGTTCAAAGTGTACTATATACCCATGATACAGGTTTCTGTCAAAAAATGTCCTATATGCTCACACATCAGTTACTGGGGCTACTACTCGAGCGGATCATGTGGACAGGGTTGCATTGTGTATTCAACATAGGAGTATCGTGTTAATGCACACTGCACAGCCCACGGTACATCTGTGCGGTTCTTGAGCATTGAGGGGACGTTACTAATGGACGTGACTCTGCATCGCTTTAAGCTTTCGATTGCTTCTTGCGTTATTCACGTGCGTGTTGTAATGGAAAGGCCAGCGCGTGCGTTTCTAGGGTGCAAAAAACCGAACGCGCACAGTGACGTCACACGTCACCCTCAAACTTGAGATAGAAATATAGGAAGTGCGGACGGAACACGCTTCTATCGCGTTTTCTATTGCATCACCACAGTGTCACGCATAATAACGCGCGATTCCTTACGCACTGACGTGCCACGCACTTACGCGAAGATTGATTTGTCGCAACAATCATGCTGTTAATGGATGAAAAAAATGGGCATCGTTGCAGACCAGTCCCAACGCCAGTCACAACATCTGTCTTGGAAGTACACATACCTTGATGGGGATCTGGTGCCCTGTGTAGATAGCCACACTGATTGTTTCGGGCTTACAGTTCTTTGTTGAACAGACATCTGGTTGTCTGGAAAACATTACGACTCAGTGTTTCTTCTAAAGCTTGTATGACAGATTTTGACGCAATCGGTTGCAGATTTGACTCGTGACGCGGGGCGTGACGCAACTACGATGTGGAGTTTAGATCAGCAGGACTCGTCCGGACTCCAATTGGTGAGTCAGAGTCACTCAGACTTGGACTCCATGCTCGGTGGGCTCGGACTCGGGTACCAGACTCGAAACCTCAGGCCCATTCAATGGATCCGGATCGCCCGCAGAAAGACCTGCTGGGATCGGATCAATTGAACCCAGTGGACTCTGACATTAAACAAAACTACAAACACATCTATCTCCCACTACTGGCAATACTAGTAGTTTGAATGATCACAAGATACCCATGATGTGTTTACAATGCCTCAATCTTCTTAAAAATATTATTAAAATGATGAAAACTTATCTAAATAGGAGTGAACATTGCTATTAACTAGTCCAAATGCACCATTCTCCACTAATTTGTGAAATGCTCAAAATCAGAAAGTCAAAGATAAATGGCAACTTAATAGATGCATACAGCAGAGAAGAGTAGGGAAGCTTCATTACATCTCTCGATCACAGTTATTGTTGAATACAATCAATGCCACGAGCAAGCATGAAGTAGGCGGTTACAACGCAAGAGACTTTGCGGAAAAGCGTGTGAACATCGTACTCGCGTGAGTTTGTGAACTGATTGAAGAGCCATGGGCTCTCTTTAGCAGCTTAAAACCTCTGCGGGTTCGGGGTTTTAAGAATCGGCTCGCTTGTCCACCTTACACTGTCGTAAAGGCGACTATAGGAGGAAACTTGTCTGTTATTGGAACAGAGGGTTGATGTATTTAATTTTAAGATTTGTACTTTAAGGTCGTGTTTTGTACTGTTAATAGTTAGAATAGTAGATGTATTAGGGTTTCTACTGTATAATGTTATGTGCTAATTAAATATATCGTTGGGCATAATGCCAAGTGTATTGGAGCCATTTATAAAATTGTCATGATGAGACCATCTATTTGGGTCTGTAAAGGGGATCTGCATATTGCATGTTCTATGTGTTGTCGATTATCTGTATTGAAGTGTCAGTTTGTTTGATCAGATTGAGTGATGAACTTTGTCATCAGTCTATTGGATGTGTATAGTTATAAAAGTTATCCGTATATATGGAAATTGTTTATAATTTGATGCATGTTTTTAAGTGTATCTTTGCATTTAGTTGGTTTATCTTGTTTATACATGGATAAGGTGATGGATCTGGTTCATCCTGTATGATGTGTATCCTTTTGTAATTGTAAATTGTAATTTGCATTGAAATTCAGTTTTAATAGGTCGTTGTTTTATATTTATTGTTTAAATGACACGATATGACCACACTTGGTTGAGTTGTCGGTTTTAAATTTTAATACTCAAGCACTCACTTTAGCAGCTTTAATTGATATCTGCGCATGCTGCATAAACAAAATTGTTGCCTGTCAAGAAGTGGTCGCTGTTGACCGACAATTGCCGAGATTAATGACTCGCCCGCATGGGCTCTTCGCAAAACGCAGCGGACACGACTTTCTTAAGGTTCTTTTCTGATTGGCGGTAAAAAGTCCAGTGAAAAACCGACGTAATGCGTTTATTTTACTCATTATTTGCACGATAACCCGACTTTGCTATATTTAAACCAGAAATTTTATAATTTTTTAAATAAAACAAAAAGTTGGGATTTTAGGTTGCCAAAGTTGGGCATAAACGTTGCCTTGAAAATTAGAAAATGCAAATGTGCATGGGGACCATGGTTAGGGGGGCACAGAATTCAATACCATTATGTCATGGCAATGTAAATGTTTACACAATATTAACTCAGGGCATAAATGGTGGATATGCCAGTGTATCAAATGTTTGTAAAACAAGCAAGATAAAATATAGCGTATGCCCCGAGTGGTAGACATCGAATTCTTACCCACTCTTTGTGAACTCTCTCACTCAGTTTAACCGCCTGAAAGTGTCGCTGGTAGAAATCGATAAATAACTTGGCATCATATGCCCTCGTTGCAACAAGTTCATCCTGAAGACGAGTATTTTATACGGCACTTGTAACGCAAACAATAAAAACTTTTGGATCCAAACTGTACTTCCAGTCAGTTCCGTATGCATATACAGAAACGTAGTGGGGTTATAAATCGAGGGTGGTACAACCTTTTGTGACCACCCACTTTTTCTGCTCCCATTGAATTCAGCAGCCTTGGAACGGGAATAATAACCGTTCCCCTGCACTTTATTCCGTCAAGGCTGCTTAATTCAACTGTGATCAGACAAAGTGGGGTCACAAATGTACCACCCTAAATCAAAATCCCATTCTAGAAGTTTGGGGGAGTAGAGTTTTGGACAATGTTTTTTCTATAGTTGAAGGGTGCTGAATCAATTTTTTGGGGCCAACCTCTGGGGAAATGTGGGGACTTTGGGTCAAAATCAGGTGGGATACATTAGTACAGGGGTACATTTGAAATCCAGTCAATTGGGGGGTTTTAAAAATGTAACCAATGTATCTTGTCTTCATTTATAAGGATAATAAAGGTATAAATTTGTCTAGGTTCCGACCTTTAGTTAAGCAGGAACAGCCCTATTATGGTTCAAGGTCATCCTGGGGGTAACACGTTACCCCGTGCTCCGACTTTGTTGAAACTGGTGTCAAATTGTTTTGCTTGCCCCCCTTATTTTACAATGTTTGGCATGTGGTTTCGTATTATGTGGCAAAATGAAATTTTTTGGGGGGTTCTACATGTCTCTAGGGGTCACCAAAATTTGTTCTGAAACGAGTATTCTGACTTACTGCCAGCTTTACCAAAACTTGAAAGCATATTGTCATCAGCTTCGCGACCATTGGTTTTATTTTGGTAAAATGTGCTCATATCCCGGCTAATCATCTTTTCACTTGCCAACCAATATCTTACTACAAGCCTAAAGTACAATGCCTGATCCCCCCGGTCTGAATGCTTTGATTCGTGGGTCGCAAAACATGCTAGATACACGGTAATTTGCCAGGGATGTGAACACCTTGCTTTTTCTGTTTTCCAGAAAATTGCAACAAACTGCCACCTCCCACCCCCCCCGCACCCCCCCCCCCGGAACTCTTCTGTTTTTTACTTGTTTTACAGAATGTAACATCCAAATTGTTTTTCAAACTCGTGAAGTGAACTCAGTAAGGGTCCGTTTTCATTATGCATTTTCAATGCCATTATGTCCCTTTAAAAATAATTTTTTGGTTTGTGCACCAAAAACGGGGGTTTTAGCAAGCCGGGGAAAAACCTGTAGGGGGTGGGGCCCCCGCCCGCCCCCCCCCTTCGGGAGACGAGGGTAAAATTGTTTTGTATTAGTAAAATTTACTTTTTTAGCTCAGTAATCCTGAAAATAAGTTATTGATCATACATCAATATTACTTTGCATATATGCTATTATATGAAATTGGATAAGGATTAACCTATTAAACATATTTGGCACTCGATCAAAATGCCTTTGGTTATTGGAATGAAAACTGCGTTTTGCCCGCATATAATCATTATACTTACATTATATACATTATGTTATTATAACACCTAATCTTCTCAAATTGAAAAGTATCCATTTTATATAACGATTTCTCAATCGCAGTGAAAACTAAGAATTCAATGTTCGGATTTTTCAGGCATGAAATTTCCTGATTTTCCCCCTAAAACTTTAAAAAAATGCAATCATCATCTTGTCGGTCTATTTTGCACTATCAGAGCTAGACCTCTAATCCATTTTCTTAATTTGTAATCTTCATTTTGTCATACACTCTCCCTACATTTTGCGTACGCTTACATTTTCCGACCGGAGAAAGGATTTTAAAGCAAAACAAAATATCTAAATACTACCATATTATTATTTTAAAAAATGTGTAAAAAGGATGTTCATTTTAGTGGGTCACCTTTCACCTGGATAATTCTTGTAACGAAAATGATGAAATGCATTGTTTTCGTGCATGATTTCAATGTGAAACAGATGACATGTGAAGTTTTAGGCATGTATTAGTATTGGATTGTAAAAGAGCTGTGTTATATCTCTGGGATACCCTCTCTGGTACCAACCTTGAGTGTAACACTGATTACCACGGGGGATGGGGGCGGGGTCCCCTCGAGAATTCGTAAAAAAGCACCCGATGCTTAGATTGTGACCGAGAATTCGTTAAAAGCACCCGATGCTTATGTTTCCTCTTTCCATGATACCAAAATAAATACCTAGTATGGTGTCACAATGCCGTCATCAAGTTCGCGAGTCGGCCGTAAATGCGAAAATCCAATTTTGCGCTAAAAGTTTAGAATATCGGAGTTTCAGCCGTTTTCAGCTCTAAATGATGGCCAATGAAACTACTAAAAATTTACTCCCAATAAACATAACGACATATTTTAGAGCCATACTGTGCATATGCCCATACCTTTGGTTAGCAACCACCCCCTTACCCTTCGACTTTGACGGCATACCCCTAACCCCGTTGAAGGTGCTATCTCACATTTTTTTCATCACTAAATTGCCAGAAGGATGAGAGAATGATTACATAGCGTTTTACACGAGCTTTTGGCATTTTAGCGCCCCGGAGCAAAGTCACTGTGGGGAGAGTAACCCCCCCCCCCATCCCCTTGGTAAACGAGGTTTAAAGTACATCGTGATGGGCCTTATCCTCTTACTACCGAGCAGATTTACTGGATATCCAACATTGCTATTATTTTCTGCGAGTCAATGCGCGGATGTACTCCTCATGGCGCCTGGCACTGATATTTAGGGATACTTTGTTATGATTTTTATTCATTTCAACAATGTGCAACTTTTGACTTGACACATATACCCCAAAGTACTGGAAGGTATAAATATTTAATACAATAAGTGCATAAATCATTTAATTCCGCTGATATGCGTAATCAAAGTCTTAAGCAAGCCATATACGTCTCGTGTTAGATTATCTAATTGTTCCAGCGCCTTATTTTTTCACGATGCACGGCCTCTGTCAATATGCACGGTCATCAGATAATGCACGCGGGTCACCACCATCACAACTTCTGGTATCACTAAAATACCGTCACTCACTTGATATCGACTTACTTCCATATCAAGTACATGTCTGCATCGATATATACCCTCTACAACTTAGTATCTACAAAGCTATGGTGTCAGTCCTGATGCGTATAAA
>JAMKCH010043461.1:0-36694 GCA_023653785.1 Ophioderma brevispina
AATAACTATGGTCCCACTCTCACTATCTCCATTCAGTGACGTCAGCCCAGTTTATTAATGATAGCAGTGTTTAAAGCACAAGTGTTACTTTCCTCGTATGACAATGCGGAAATTCGTGTCCGATCAAAGGCCGCATTTCCTATACACTCGCAAAATATCTGCACCTGATAGCTGACATCACGCAGACAGAAGATAGCGACAATGGACCATAGGGAAATAATTGTAATAATAAACGTTTTCCGGTGAATTCGAGGCCGTTGTCTTTTTTAAAGACATTTCTTGTTAGCATATCGTTTCTGGGAGGGCACATGTGGGTCCAGTGGATAAAGCGCCCTACCGCACGCCAAGGGTTGTGAAAAAAAAAAAAGTTCGAGCCCCGATGGTGGCCAATGTGTTCGACCTTGAGTAAGGCGGTTTTAACCTCAATTACTCTCCACTACCACCAACCCCCCCCACCCCCCCCCCCCCCCCCTTAATTTTTTTACCCCCCCCCCCACCCCCCCCCCCCCACGGGGGGGAGGAAGTGTCCACCAAGCCCCCGTGGGTATAGCCCGCACCGCCCCCCGAGCCCCGACCCCCCCTAACGCCAGTTTTGTGTGCTCACCCCCCACTCCCCCTCTCCATTATTCTCACGGCTCGCCCACCCCCCCTCCCCCCCCCCCTTGTTATGGGTCAGGCCTGGGCCGACCCACGTCGTCCCACTCCCCCCCCCCCGCCGTCCCTGCCCCCCGCCTGCTCATCCGCTCCCCCGCCGGGGGAGATCCCCCCCGCCCCCCCCCCGCCCCCCCACCTTCCGGGGGGGGGAAAAGTGGACTGGTTGGAGACTGCTCTGCTCCTGGGGGAGAGGTGAAGGCATACCCCCCCCGGCTCCTCTAGGTATCCTTAGTGGGGATAGAGTAGCCTGGACCCCTCCCCCCCCCCCCCCCCCCTCCTCCTTTTGTTTTTTTTGTCCTCCCGCCTCATGTCCCCCGGCCCCCCCTCGCCGCCCCGCCCTTCCCTTTTATTCTTCTTTTTCCCACTGGGGGGGGGTGCAGGGCGTCTAAGGGATGAGTATCGGGACCGTCATTATTCAATGCTGGAGGTAACAGCTTCGCTGTAGAGGAGGTGTAGCGCGCCCCCTACAGCAACATATGGTGGAAGGCCTGGCCCAATCGCTTCGAAGAGAGATGGGCCACTTCTCCGTTCCTGTGTATACAGGTCCGTCCCCTTTAACCTTTTTACCTCAATTTACCATTTAAAGGGCCATTCACCAATTAAAAAAAAGGGGGGCACCATATATGATTTTCTGAAAATGGTTAGATTATAATTGGATTAACCTTACTGTGGCTCAAGTGATCGAGATCTGGATCAAAACATGTGGCGGTATTATAAAATGGCTGCCCTTTGTGTACATAAGAGGTGTTAAAGAGCAATATGTAATTTTTCAAAAAAAAATATGACAGGAATGTATTTTTTGGCAACCATTTGAAGAAGACACCCTCGGGTTCCTGTTAAGACGCTCAAAATACTTTGTTGTGCTACACTACCTTTTTCTAAAAAAATTTTGCCAAAGCTATTTTATGTCCATCTTAAATCTTATTTGTTCAAAAACTGTCTGCCAACCAATAACTTGTCCTGAGTGTCTCAGCATTGCATACTCCAAGGATCATTTCCAGTTCCACCATCACGTGGGTCTTATGCACGCATGATACTTCGTTTCAATATTATAATCTCAAATAAGTAAGTATCGTTTTGTACAGTATATTAAAAAAGCGAAAAGACCCGCTTTCCAGCCTTTTTTGTCCTCATCTCATTTTTTGCTTGTTTCAATCGAGAGATAAACCCCAGTTTACTGCGGAAAAAAACCAAATCACATTTATGCCACTTTTCTGGTTGAGTGAACACAGTGAAAGATTAGTTAGAACATATTTTGTTGAACATTTGAACATATGAATTTCTTTAAAAAAGGGATTAACTTCATAGATCTCGTAAAGATCTTAAAGATAACGAAAACACTTGCGTAATGTGGAAGATATCATGAGTAAGTTCGGCTAATGTAAATTGTTTTTTTTGGGGTTGGGGGTGGGAATACATTTACATATTGTTTTTTGTTAGAAGAGAACCATTGAGTGTACAGCACCTGGAGGCAGAGAGTTTTTTATGGTATTGAAGTATCAGAAATGCAAAATCCTACCAACACCCACATCCACATGATACTTTGCTTCCAAATCAAATTTTTTATTGACTTCAACATTAGTAAACTACACAAAGATAGTGCCATCTTTTAAATCCATTTCTTGGATTTTGGAGTGTTTATTTGGTTGCCAATTACAATCCTTCTGGCATGATTTTCACAGATACCAATTTTGCAATATATCTCAAGACTCGAATTTCATTGACGTGGCAATCAATATTTTGTATTGTTTATTATTTATGAAAAGAAGATATTTATCATTGAACTGATTATGTTGACCTATTACATAAAACTACTCACTGGTTTACTTTAATCTGTGATTTGTATTCTTTGCAAGTTGCAATCTTTTGTGAGCTTCAAGACAGCGTGACATTAACTGCACGAAACAACTCCGCCCATGCATAAAAAGGTGGCACAAATCAGTTTTGGTGTATCGCAGTAAATTGATTATATCTCTGGATTGACAAAAGCAAATCAGATGAAACAAACAACCATTGGAAAGCCTGGTCTTTGCCAGTAGAATTGAACTTATTTTGAAATTTCATATTTAACACAAAATTTTTTTCTGATTGTACCATTTTTTTTGAGACAGGCTGTAGCAGTGTAAACATCATTTTTTTCAATCCACATAATTATCTGTCATTGCTCTTTCAGGTCAGCAGTCTAGCCCAGAGCAAGAGCAACCACATGGTATCACTGTTCCTGTAGACAATGAAGAACTAGTGTACAAGAGATGGAAGTGATATCATATGGGAAAAGGAAACGAAAACCCCCATGAGGTAATTGCAGAACAGTTAGAACAATGAAGCTGAATTAGCTCCCAGCCATGATGCTAGGGGTATAGTGCTATGTCACACCACCCATTCGGCCCCCCCCCCCCATTCAATGTTGCTTTTGTTCCTTTGCTATATTCAAAATATGCCACCATCAATTAAACTGATTGAGAGCGCATTAGATTCTGTTTCACGCCTACATTTACCTTTCATATCACAGTTTCTGAAAATGATGACTCCTGGATTAACATACCTTCCGACCTTTTCTGTTTTAGGAATCATCTCTATTTGAACTCTTAAATTGCAAAAAAGCAGGATATCCTTAATTTCTGAAATTTCAAACATATCTTGAACTAATTGCCAGAAAAGTCCTGAAATATTTTCTGGGCTCCTAAGCTCTTTCCTGCAGCTTCAAAAACACTAAAAACCCAGTAACTTCAGTGCCTTTGCCCCTGTGTACTCCAATAGAAGCCTTAACATGGATCACAAATAACCCACCCTTAAGGGCCTTTCCTGATGGAGTGTTTGCGGCACCTGCATTCAGAATCTGGGGTGGGGTAGGTATGTGATATGCATCCTGTTTATCTAACGGGTCATCACACACCGCTGATTGGGCACAGCATTTCCGTGAATTTCGGCTTTCGATATGCGTGTCATTGCACGTTGTGATATACGCGAGGGCATAAGAACGCTCATGTACGTTGTATTTTGCTACGAACGTTTCCGATGTCATTTGAAAAAGTTATAGCCAGCTGCCGAGTATCATTCGAGGGGACTGGAGGCCCCATCTTTCCAAAATTAGCCCATCTCCAGACATTTGTCCCATTTTTTTGGCTATAGTTGTTTCCCACCACCCCAACCTGCCTTTTTTATGCTGAGTCCCACTAATCTCTAGATAGATAGAGGCTGGTATAGAATTATCTGGGTTCACTGCTGTTTCCTTTAGCCCAGACTGAAATTTGATGCAGTAATATGTGGCTGTGGATGGGTGTGTGTGCTTGTTAACAGTTACTAAATTGGTTGATTGTCAGTTGATGGCTAAATGATCACACATCCTTCTCTCCTGAGAAGAGGGCACATGTGGTCACTCCAGTGGATTGAGTGCCCAACCCACATGCTAAAGGTTGTGAGTTCAATCCCCGCCGCGGTTAGAAATAACTTAAAATGAAAACAAATGGTGATTTGTATATGCTTATATTTCAATAGAAAACATAGGCAGAATTTTGTATTTGCTCCTATACAAAATTCGAAATTTCACAATTTTTGTACCGAAGAAACAGTTCTCAGCTTAATCCTTACAGATGGGGGTATTTTTGATATAAAGCTTTACACCAGTACCAAAATCAGAATTTCCACATTTTTTAAGGACACCTGTTATTTAAATCTCTCGTTGTACCTTTAATGTGTTGTTCGCTTGAGTAAGGCACTTAACCTCAATTACTTCTCTCCACCAAGGTGTATAAATGGGTACCAGCTGAATGCTGGGACTCATTGTGCAGGAGGAGTAGCAACCCCCCCCCCCCCAGCAAAAATTACATGGAGGAGTCTGGTCCATTAAACACCAAGGGAAGAGAGATGGGCACTCCGCGCATGAGCTTGCTCGACACGACACTCTAACTTTTACTTCTCCCAACACTTCAGCAAAATAATATTTTCTTGCATTCCATATTCTTGCAGCAGATGTCCCTGTCCACAAAGCATCCCGTGCCTCTTGCAAGTTTCACAGACTCCATGAAACCTCTTTTGAAGTGGCTTTGAAAAGAAATGACAGGAACTGACTTTATGCTATGCTATCAGTTTTTCTCATATTAGCTACAAATCCATTAATTAAATCATAACACCATTCACTTTGATACAGAACATGGAGAAAATTCCATCTCCACTGGTAATTCGTCTTGACCCTAATGATGATAACATCATCCTGGGGATCCCTGACGACAGAGACCCTAATCAGGTGACCAACACGGAACCAGTCAAGAACAACCAAGGAGGTCTAAGATCGTTCTGGAGAAGACGGGGGTCACCAAGGCTGAACCTGAACCGGTAAGTTGAATGGGTGGAAGAAATGTATGATGTGCATTACAAGCGGACATTTAAAATAGGAACAAAAAGTTGCACAATTAAGCACAAAAAATAAATGTTATATTGGTCTCATAGAAAAGGTGGGCGATTGGGAAGTTTAGACTAAGCTACTTTTTGCACATTGAGTCAAATGACTTTGAATGTTTGAGCATTCCTGTGACATTGTGCTGATGCTGTTGTTGTTGGAAATGGCAGCCATTTTGGATGGCCATTTGGGTGTACCACTTACAAAGTGCCGAGGGCAAAAGAAGTGTTAAAAAAGTTATCACCTAGAGTGATCACTGAACATTGCAATCTCAGGTTGTGCCAGTGGACATACTGTTAATGTTGTTCTTAAAATTTTTTATAAATTGTGTTCTTTGTTCATGATTCACCTTAAGTAATGGAATTTGATACCTTTCATGTTTAATAGCTTCACTATGATGATGAAGATGACAGCAGGAATCCTTTTAACATCTCCAATGACGAATACTACTATCCTAAGAACCTAGGGGAGAACAAACTCAAGGCTAACCTGGCGGGAAATTTACAGGTAAGTCAATTGGTTCCCCGAGGGGTAACTGGGTATTCTGGTCAGGTAACCACCCGAGTTAACAAAAAGCGCGAGACCTCGAGGTCTTGAGAATTGCAATATAGGGTTTCAAATTAACCTATGTTTCTGTCGGTCTCACATAGGGTATCAATTATTTGACTTTTCAGTCTAGTATAAAATTACTCTTTTTATCCCCCTGGCTTGAAAAGCAGAGGGGGGTATTGCGAGGGTGCGAATGTCCGTATGTATGTGTGTGTTCCAGTTTGGTTAGGTTTTGGTTAGGTTTTTGTTTTTCGTGTCTCCTTCGAAAAGTTTAAGTCCGATTTAAACCAGACATGGGGTTAAGGTGCAATAGGGGTTCCTTCATGTGTGGATGATGTCAAAGGTCATGGACCATAGTCAAAGGTCATCTGAGGTCATGTTCCAGACTGCCATCTTGCCAGGGGGATGATGCAAGTTTACTTGCTGTATTTTTTAGAATGAAGGTTTTGTGTTGATAACATGCTCAAAACAACAATCAGTCCATGAAATTGTTCAAATGGGCTGTACAATCCCAGGTTCAAATTCCAATGGTAATATTGCCTGGCCCCAGTTCTCGGATAGGGTGTCCATTTCAATAGGTCTGGTCTCAGATAGGGTATCCATTTGAACAGATCTGGTCTCAGATAAGGTACCATTCAGTCTTGGTTGCATACACGAGCTCACACAGTGCCTTTCCATCGATGTCAACTTTATTGGCCAATTAGTTTCCAGGATAGTTGTGAAAGATTTATCACGGCAAATAAAGAAAAACAAAACACACAATTTATTTTTGCAAAAAGGCTTTGATATACACTTTCCAATGAGAGGGCGCTATATAGCACATTGTGTAAAGGGACTTGGGGGGGGGGGCTGTAGCAAACTAAAGCAAAGCCTTGATGAAAACCTGTCAAAGTGGGTCATTTTTTTGTATTTGTGTTAAGGAAGATTACCATATCGGGTGGGTTTTTTATCAAGATTCTTGGTTAGACATCCATATGTGCAAAAAATATGTCTAGCTCCTGCATTCCATATTTGAAAGATATTTTGTGTATGGTTGATTTCATTCCTCTGACAGCAGGTCATCCATATCTGAAGACAACAGGAATAAGTGCAAGAGTTTTAGTCTTAAATATTTTAAGTGACTTTACTAACCTCACTGATTAACTTTGCAGCACTCAACTCCAGCTGTGGAGCTTCGTCAGCCCTACTTCCCTACTCACATGGGACCCATGAAGCTAAGGCAGTTCCACAGACCGGTATTCAAGCGATACTCACATGGACAACTAGCCAATCCAGGAAAGCATCCTGTGTTTCCTCTCGTCAGAAGAATAAAAACCAAAGCAAGGGTAAGATATAATTGATATTCAGTGATGATTATTGAGAATAGAACATTGTCATAATTGGTTTATGCGTGTTACCTCCTTCTTCTTTACCTGAAAGACCATTATGACGATTATGTGTTGCACCTGTGTTTGATGCGCAATATGTCAAGATGAATTTGATTAAGGTCATTTACACCAATGCGGATATACTTTGAGCGCTCTATAAGATATAAACAAATTCTGATTTTGTGCAAGAATTGACTGAATTTTTACCAAAAGTAAGTTATTTTGGGGGTTAAAAAAAGAGGGATGAAAAAATGAGGTAAAAGTGCATCAATGTTTAGGTCCTCATGATGCGTCCTTGACAGTACAAATTTAAATAATGGACTTGGCTTTGCCTCATCCATTATTATGTTATTACTTAATTGAACATAATGCAGGCATGATCATGACTGTATGCATACCCTTTATTTTTTAACTATGGTATAAGGTGTAACAATCCACTACATTAAGATAAATATTAATGCCATGATTGCTTGCTGCCTTACTGAATTCATTTCTGAATTGAGCTAATGTATAAGTCTGTAGAAAGAAGTGTCTAAAAGTTACTCCTTTCCAACCTGGGACAAAATTACCCAGGCACTTTTAAAACATATGGTACGATGAGCATGTCACCATTAAATAGAAAACAATAGGAATTTTCAAAAGAAGTGCCGAGTTTGAAAGACTTAGAAACAGGAAATCCTGGTAAGTAATAATTTACCCAATAGTAACCCCACATTCATAACAGGTCAAAATCCTTTAAACAAAATATTCACCTTTCAGCAAAGAGAACAAGAGCGCCAGGCCTCGGGTGGTGGTGAGATGTTTTTCATGCGTACACCGGAAGACCTATCAGGCATGGACGGTGACCTCATACTGACAGAATACTGTGAGGAGTACCCGCCTCACATGATGCAAGTCGGCATGGCCAGTAAAGTGTGCAATTACTTCAAACGGGTGAGTAGCAATGGTAGCATTAACATAGCATACCTCTGTTATGGGATGGCTGATTTTCATGATACTCGGTATTGGGGAGGTTTTGTTTAATCTATTGTGTTATATCATTGTCCGATGTTTACACATTTAGTTTTTGTGTTTTCACTTTGTTTCCTGCCTTTTTAGTGCACCAAAAGGTAGTATTTTCAGTATATCTAGAAAAGTTAATATCTAATTTTTTTAAAATGTGAACCAATATATTCCTTAGGGGTCACTGCATTGGCTGAGAATTTTTGCCAATTTTTTGTGTTTTTACTCATTTTCATTGCTTTTTAAAGGTTTTCTATTTTTAAGCATTTTAGGCATGTTTTTTCATTATGTATTTAGAGCACTCATATTGCTGCTTATAAATATTAGAGGTTTGTGAAATAAATCTGGTGCATTTCAGGGATGCAAATTGGACAAGAATCACAGGATCAATTCTCACAGCATCCAGTTATGAGAGTCAATTTCTCCCATGAAATTGTGTTTTAAGTGTTGTCATTTCAAGTAAATTTGATTCTTGCAAACTGAAACGAATTTGCATCCCTGCATTTTTAGATTGCTTGTGACTTCTGACCTTTAGAACACCATGATGCATAAATATTTAATGTTTCTTCCAAATTCAGGCAGTTGTAGAATAAAATTTGAAATACTGTCTAATTCTATTTTTGTTTATACACCCCAGAGTCTCATGGAGAACTGCGAAATTAACATTTTGTTCAGTATACGAAATACAACTTCCAAATCGAACATCATTTTTGGATTCCACTTTTTATGGATATTTACGTACAAGACGAAGGATGCTCAAATTCACATAATGAATCTTTAATTACCATAAATTTCAGTTCCTCACAATTTTAATTTAATCTTTCAGAAACCGGGTATAGAACCCAAGCCACCCAGCTATGAGCATGGAGAGACCAAGTTTGTACACACCTCACCTTTCTTGGGCAATATTCTGCCAGGGGACAGCATCCAAGCACTGGAAAACAATCTTTTCAGGGCACCAGTATTCCTGCATAAAGTACCCAAGACAGACTTCTTGGTCATAAGGACAAGGCATAAGTAAGTGGAGGTGTTTCTTTTCCCAGATTGATGTGTACCCATATAAGATTGTCCTATGTATGGCAGGTTAGGGTCGGACTGGATATAGGCTTGCTTGGGAAATTTTCTGATGCGTTGTTCGAACTCCAAACCCCAAAATGGGCCAGTTAGGCAAAGAGTTCTTCCCCTCAATAGGACAATGGTCTTTAAATTTCACAGGTTGGTAAAATTTCCAGTCTAACCCTGTGACAGGTTGTCAAATTTGATACCCATTTACAGAGGTTACTACCTGGCCAGCTGACTGCCTGATTATCCTTCTACCCAATAAGCTTTCTCTCTGCTGATTATCTGTTTGTCTGTCTGTCTGCCTGCCTGTCTGTCTGTCCAATGAAATTATAGGGGGAAACTCATAGCTAGCTGCCCTCTTTGTTGTGTGTATGTGGGGGGGGGGGGGGATTTTTTTTTTTTTTTTTTTTAATTTGAAGTGTACCATGAGCTTTGTACATAGTAATCCTTGGTAACCTTTGATTTTTTCCATCCAAAATTTCTTAACTACATTTCAGTAAAAAAGTGGTATCAATTGCAGTTGTGGCACTACAATATATCTGCTGCATCAGGGAGTTAACAAAATGGGGAGGTTTAAATGCCATGCACGATGGGTGTACTCGTATGTAAAATGTTGAATTATTTTGTTCAATCGAACTATGAACAAAAAGCAGTTCACATTCCAAGTACAAGTACATGCCTTTTGCAATGTGTCATTGGGCAGGGAAAACCTCATGTATTTTTGGCCCTTGAACATGTTTAAAGGAAATCTCTTATGTAACATATATTATAGGATTGCTTGAAACATGTTCAAGGGCCAAAAATACATAGGAGGTTTTGCTGTCCGATTACTAAATTTAATTCAAAGTACAAATATGTGCCTTGCGCAAGTATCTAAACCTTTTCTACTGTTAGTGAATGATAAACAATGAAATCAGAGGTTACCAATCATTCTGTTAAAAAACAACAAAAAATACAAGATGGCGGCAAATCCATATCATTACCAGCTGAGTTCGGGAGCTACAAGTTTGTCTTATAACTTCATTGGTCTGCTTAAACTAGCAAGTAAAGGTGAAGGCCTAGGGTGGACATGTGTACGCAGAAACAGAGTGCCAATCTCTCTTTCGAATCACTCCACCATATGATGTTGCTGTAGGGAATCGCTACACCTCCTCTACTGTGAGTTAGTTATCTTCCTAGCATTCATTGAATAATGCAAATATCCCTTTTAACACCTGGGTAGAGAGGAGTAATCAAGGTAATGCGCTTTACTATAGGACACAAGGTATTGACCACAGCAGGGGCTCAAACTCACAAACTTTGTGTGTGGGTTGAATACTTAATCCAATGAACCACACATCCTCTTGGTCCACGCATGCCCTCGAGTTGAGAAAGACTAGTAGAGAAAAACTAATGGAGAAAGATTAATTTGACTTAACCGCAATTTAGCTATCTAATCTCAGCTAATACTTAACTTGTTGACTTATACTATTTTAACCTATGAAGAAGGGTATATGATTTATTGATCCAATCAGCTCCATGGCAAGAGTATTGATGGAGCTGAAGAGAATTTGGGTGAAATATTTCAGAAATGCTTTCTTATTGGTTACTTAAAAGAATACACATAATCAACCAACAAGAAAAACATTCTAAAAAAGGATCAGTAGGTGAGGGGGTAGCATGAAACCCCATAATCTCTCAGAGCACTTCTCTTTGTGTAATGTGTACAATTCTATCATATGCAATTCCTAGTATTACATCGGAACATAAGCCACATCTACGGCTGTCGGTCAGGAATGCCCTCTGATAGAGGTTCCGGGACCTAATTCCAAGAAAGCCAACACACACATTCGAGATTTCTTGCAAGTGTTCATCTATCGTCTCTTCTGGAAGAGCCCTGATCGTCCCAGGAGGATAAGATGGAGGACAGCAAGAAGGCATGTCCTTACCACACCTCGGAGAGAAGCATCGAAAGCGGTTGAAACTCTGTGATGATTTTAAGAGGACGGGTAGGGATACTGTCATGAGGTTTTGCCATTGCGGTGAATTTTTTGGCACATGGTTTCCTGGTGTGAGACTGTAGAACTCACGAAAGCTCGACCGATACTGACACAATTTGCTTGTGAGCCAAATGCAAGGAACTAGTGCCAAAGAAGTCTTCTGATCAACTCATTACCAGAGCCAAATAGCAATCTGTGAATTATCAACTGAAATGAGCCGACATGATTTGAACATTAGGCGGGTATTCTGCAAGAGTCTAACTTTAGACCGGGTATAAATCAGAGGTTAGGCGTACATAAGTGAACCTTTTTCCTTTCAAATTACTGTGAAAATTAAATGTAACAGGTGAGAAAATTGCTCATGAATGGGAGGTTTGGCCCATCCATGAGGGAATTTTCTCAACCGTTACAGCACATTTTAGGCTAGTTGAAAGGGAAAAGTCTACCGGTAGGAAACCTGGGTTTAAACCTGGGTCTAAAGTTACGACTCCCTTCAGAACTACCAGCCAGAGTTCTTTGGTTTCAAATTATGTTTTCAGACATTGCAAATTGGTTTGTAAATTGTAACCAGTGCCAATTTTAAGAAAACAGTCCAAAAATGAGCCATTATGTTCTTAATAGCTCATGTCATGAAACATAAAAATAAGTCCTTCTGTAGGTTTATTTGTCATTCCGAGTGCAGTTTGCTGTGTTCAAGCCTTAGCCATTATTCTCCAAAATTCAACGACTAATTTGCAGAAAATAAGTAATGTACACCTTCATTGAAAAAAAAATGTGCGCTTGGCCGGACTCGAACCGTTCGAGTCCGCAAGCAACACATATTTTTTCCCCAACACTCCGTGGCGGCGGCCATCTCCAGGAAAGATTAATAATTTCATTCTTGTCTGGCCCGGAACTAAGTAGATATTGCTATGTTTTTGTTTCCTCCAACAGGAGAACCCTTTTTTCAATTAATTATTATATATGCAGGTACTCATGGTGGTGGAGGAAATCAAGGAGAAGTGAGGTAATTAGTGCTCCAAAGGTAATTGTTGATTCCTTTTTATTTTGGATTTCATTTCTATACTGCTTGTTGCAGCATTTTGGAGGTGCTTAAGTTCCTTGTTTTGCTCTGGTATACAGTGTGCATATCATTGCACAACACCCCCCTCAATTTCTTCCTGTGTGGCTATGCCTGTGAAACCCACACCCCCTATGGCCGATTAGGTTGAATCTTCCATGGTGGGGAGAGAAGATACCAGTAGCTTCCCCGATGCATTGCTCTTCCAATGGAGAATTTTGTACATCTGTCCTTGAATCGTTAGTGAGAAACTTCTTAAAATGTAAGTTTATGATCAGTACTGTTATTTAGCCATGTTTCATCTCTAACGATTCACATTAGTAGCTGTACAAACCGCCATTGGAAGCATGCATTGTGGGAAGCTACGATATCTTTATGCGTGGGAGTGGGGAGTTTTAAGGGGAGGGATCATCTCAAGGGGGGGAAAGCACATTGGGTAACAACATTGACATACACACATGCCCTTCTGCGGGAGATTTACCAAATTCATAGGACGAGTTCATCTCAGGGGTAGCATGTATGGCAAATGGGTCACTCAGCAATTAAATATTAGTGGGATTAACGGATGGCCCCATTTACTCATGTAAAGTTTCTTTGATTGAATAACTTTGAACCCCAATGCCTATTGTAAGCCCATGGAATACTGTACAAAATAAATCAAAGTGGGAAACTTGTGCTCAGTACATCAAACCCAAATATCTTTTAGCCTGAGATTTACAGGGTAAGCGAAAAATAAAAAAATTTCTAGACACTATTTTGGAATGTGGTCTTGATTTCTTCCACAGGTCTGTACAGAAGTTTTAATAGAGGCGGATGCTAAAGAAAATCAAGAGGTTCTGACAAGAGGTTATTAGCAATTGGGCAAAATTGACCTTTAAGGGTGAGGGCCAGACAGAAGCTGTCCTTTTTAAATGTCTTAATTCAGTGGATGTCCACATTGTATCCAAGAGGAACACAAATGTTAATGTTGTTTTGGACCGATCTACGTTTCTATATGAATTTGTTTTTATTGAATTTAGTTTTGTGTTATCTAGATTTGTAGAAGAGAAAATATGGGTTATGGAGGGGGTTATATGTATAGCTCTTCCTATGGTCTGGAGTTTTTTATGCACAAAATTAGCAACTCAAAAAGAGTCAATTTTTTTGGTTGGTTATTTGTCTGTAAATGGATGTTACATCATAGAAGTTGATAGCGAATGCTGTCACTGAGGAGCGGGCATTTCATAATAGTGTACGACTATATTTCAAAATTGCATGTTATTTTTTTGATACAGGTATATTGTAATCAGTCTGTTTACAAGGGGATATTTCCAAATCCGTTAGTTTGAAAAAAGGTGGTCTCTCACTCTCAGTGTAGTCTCTTAAAAAATCGTTGATGAAAGGATTATAAATTTGTACATGATTCCACCGTTAATTTAGTCTTAGCATGAAAGATGAAACAGGTACGGCGTATTAAATAGGTTGAATACAGTAAAGGTGCAATTTTTGATTCTAGCACCTCATTGTTTATGATCATTAGATATCTCGAAAAGGTTATGTTCCAAATTTAAGTTGATTCTTATGGTGTGTTTTAATTTAGTTAACAAATGTTTGTATCCAGTGTCCTAGGTGTGTTTATGGACAGAAATACCAGTAGGAATTCTTCAAGGGACGTAATGTTCATAAAAACGCCCCGAGGGGGGGGGGGGAAGAAAAAAAATTGGGGGGCAAAATGCCACCCTGACCCCCGTGCGCCGCCAGACACATTAGAAACGGCAGATGTCGCTATCAATTAACACTAATTGAGTCACAGTGAAGAAGGTATAAAAATCAACTAGTTTTCAAGGTGGTCCCATAGGTAACTGAAAAGAAAGGAATTAGGTCTAAACAGGGTTTATCAACCAGGGACAGTATAAAAAAAATGAAACCCGTAGGAGGTGTCTTGTCTTAATCCCAGAGATTTCGTTTAAGATACACAAAAATAAAATACCGGCTTTTCTTACGACAAACCCTAACAATATGATTTTCTTTTGCAGATTATGAAAGAAGTGAGTACTTCTAACAAAGTTTTCTTGCAGCGTATCATGGAAATGCCGTTAACTCAGATGTTAGACATTTTACCCCTAAATCCAATTTTGAACCATTTGTATTCGCTGCAAGAATTGCAGGAGGTGACACCTACCAGTCTTAATTCTGTATGACCGTATGGCAGTGTGCCCGTGCAGCGTTTAAAAGTTGAAGTTTGAAAAGTTTCTCATCGAGAAGAAAAGTCCAATAGCTAAAAAACTTGAATCATAGATGTCCCTTACATCCTTCATATGATATATGAGGTCAAGGGTCACATACCAAGATCAAAGTTAATTTGAGGTAGAGTTATAAAAATAGGCTGAAAACAGAAAATTGGATTAATTTGAGAAGTAAGGGCAATAGGCTACAGAACTTGGGAGTATAGAGTGCCCTGGGACCCTTCATAGATAATGAGGTCAAAAGGTCAATACAAGGTCAAAGATCATGAGATAAAGTTATAAAATGAGCTCCAAAGTCGAAATTGGCATCCTTCAAGTAGAAAAGCCACTGCTACAGAAACTTGGGAATGTATGGCCCCCCCCCACAACAACCCCCAAACCGCCCCCCCCCTGGCCCCCCCCATTTGCCCCCCCCCCAACCCCCCACCCCACCCCCCCACGCGACCCCCCCTTGGGGACCTTTATGTGATAATGTGGTCAAGGTCACATACCAAGGTCAAAGGTAATGTGGTAGTTAATGGCTGAAAACATCAAATTGGCAATTTTTTGAAACCTGAAGTCCAATTCAACAAACTAGGCCTTAATGCTATAGGGAAATTCAATGAGAATTAAGGTCCAGGGTCATTGCAAAGTCTTCTGAGGTCAAGTTATAAAGAGGAGTTGAGGGAAGGTGAAGCGAAAGCAGGATACACTGGTGGTTGAGAATTTGCTGTTGGGAAAAAATGCCCCAGTATATTGAGTATGGGATATTCCATGATACTGCTTAGCACGAAATTAGGAGTCGACCTTCTTTCATAAATCTGCCACAAAAAAAAAAAAATGAAAATACAATGAGGGTTTGACAGAAAAAAACAATGTAATAATATGAAAAATACTTTATTTTGTGATTTGTGACATCAAGAGCTGAAACCGCCAGGAATGAAAAGGAAGGACACCATATGTTGGTTAAATTTTAGTGCCACATATTGGGAAATCTGATCTTTAGACCTATTTAGTAACTCTTGGTGAAACTACCCTGTGACCCACCTTAAAGGGATGCAATGGCATGAAAAAAGGATTCAGACATAATGAAATGGACCTTACTGAAATAACTTCCACAAATGTGAAACAATTGGAAGAATGTTTACATTCTGAAAAACAGTAACATCAAGGTCGGTTATGCACAAAAAGAGGTAGACCGCGTCTAAGGTAGGCTGGTCTAAGTGTAATTAAGTCCCATCAGGAAAAGACATTTTCTTTGCATTGACATGAGGTATTTGTATTTATTTTTAAATTGCATTTAATCTTTGAAATTGTTAGTTACTTTAGGAGAAAATGTGAATAACTGTAAAGTTTGTGAAAAACAATTTGAAGTAGACCAGGTCTAATTTTAAACTGATCTAACTTTTGTGCATACGGACCCAAGATTTGTGGCAGTTGGCAATTTCTGCCATGAAAAATCAAGGGGGTGAATCCCTGCAGAATTTACAGGTACTAGGGTTTTTGTGACACAAGTCAAAAGCATTCAGACCAGGATTGAGACATTGATAATTCGGCTTTAGTAAGATATTGAGATGAAACGTGAAAGTTGAATTATCTGGCATTAGCACATTTTTTTCATTTTTCAGCATCTTGGTGAGAAGGGAAGCGTACAAGGAAAAATTACTTACTCTGCTTTTTTACAAATTGTAACACAAAATTGTATTCAAATTTATGGGGAAGTGATTTCAGTTAAGGGGTCCATTCATTATGTGTGAATATTTTTTTAATGCCATTGTGTCCTTTAAGTATGTCAGAGGGGAAGGAGGCTATGGGATCACAAATGCCCCTTAAAGTATGTGTAGTGCTTTACTTTGCTTTGGCTTTTTTCATCCCTTCATTGTTTGTTTTTGGATTTTGTTGTTTCTTTTTTCTCCTTTTAAGGGTGACTTACAGGAAAAAACATGGTGTTTAACGTGGTGTTCGATCATAGTGGGACCCCTGAGTTACCCGAAGTAGATGATTTTGATACAGATGAAAGGCGTATTTTTTCACTTGTCGCCTGAAATTGAGCCCTCAAATCATTTCATTCCAAGATATAAACACAAACAGCCGTTGTAGTGGTTAACCATCAATTTAGCACAGTAGTGAATAGGAATGCAAATGCATTATGCGTCTACCATCAAACACAAGTTGTGTCCCACGGTACTTAATGGGGTTGTGCAGTGCAGGCTCTCATATCAAGTAGAGAACAACACTACAATAAATCGGAACAAGACCTGAATTGATTGGAATTGAGGAGAATCTTTGAATAAAAACAGATCAGGTTCATTGTCAGAAAAGCATTTTAAAGAGGTTATGATGAAAAATGTGCGAGGAAATATATGGAACTATGCTTGAATTTAATTTGACCTAACAGAAAGATTGTTAATACATCATCTCCTATTAATTTTCTGTTCAAGGAATACATGTACGTATGAGTAAATTCGGGCAAAAAAGATACAACATGGTTGTAAACTGCAATCTTTGATAGGAATCAAGTCATTGTATGGTGAGACTACTCAGCAGTTGATTGGACTCGTGGTCTTTGTGTGTGTTCTGATTGGTTATGTGCTAAGTTGCTGCATAGTATGACTTAAAATTATGAATCAACACCAGGCACAAGAAGGTTTGATTGCTGTCCAACAGAATAATTAATGTATTTTGGTTATACCGTGACGAAAACCTTTGCCGCGTGCGTACTTCAAGGGTTCTCTGCATTTTGCTGCGAAAAATCCCACTTGCCACTGATTGGCACCGAGACCCAAGCGGTGTTTGCGAGTAGCATAACCACTTTTAATGCATTGATAGCTCCACCCTCTTTACAACAAGGGGTCCGTTCCCAACTGTGCATAACCTCGGTGTATACTGAACTTGATGCCTGTCCTACAATAGAAGACCTTTTATAGCAGTTACACAGTGCTTTGAAAATTGGTGCACTCAAGCATGACATGATTGCACATAGATTTACGACTGAGGTTCGGGAACGGACCATGGCAGTAGACGCTCGCAAAGGGTTCTCCACAAGATGATATGGTACATATCAGGAGCTTAAGCATGAGGGCCAGCGTTAGGCACTCGTCACATCAGAGGAATAATCAAACATCAAACATCTTCCCATTAAAATATGGGAAGATGATAGTGAAAACTTCTTATGGGTGGGTAGTCCGACCCATCTGTGAGAAATGTCTCGTATTACATCACACTTCAGGATGTTGAAGATAAAAGTCCTTTCATGGACTAACCCTGGTTTAAACTGGGGTCTATTAAACTCCTGATGAGAATGTACTAGTGAAAACTTACTCATGACATTTTTACATGCTCAAATACTAATAAGTAATAAGGAATATTACCAGTTTTCTGTATTCCGGCCGGTCAGTTCTTTTGAAGGCCTGATGCTGGTATACAGTAACCAGTACTACATGTCCCAGGCCGGGGTGGCGGCGGCTACACCAGTCACTCCATTGAGGTTAGGAAATCCGAGAGGAGTAGTGGTTACCCTGGTAGAACTAAAAAAAGACGAGTACCTACAAAGTGGTGGATCTGCAGAGCTAAGTTGGCATCCAGCACATGACTTCAGAAAGGCATCGTCAATTTATCGTTTCCCAATCACCACACCAGTATTGTTGTGAATGTGAGGTGATTCGGCCACCCCGTTAGTAGAGGCATACCGGATTTAAAACTTTGGTTTTACTACTACAACTACTACTCTGTTACTCAAGACTATACCAGTTTGAAAAAACTTGCTGCAAAGATCGAGAGTGCTGCGACTAGCTTTGAAAGTTATGCTGGCCGTGCCTGAGTTTAATTAGTGCCTGCACGTGTGGAACTCCCTGCTGATAGTCTAGCAGCAGATTATATGGGTTACCAACTTACCATATCAGAACAAATGATTAAAAAATTAAACAAAAACGTTTCAAAACTACCCCATTTTTTTGAGCTTATACCACCAGACATTTTTATGTGGGGTAGCTACATAATGTGGCAGTTGTAGGCAATTGCAAAGGTGTATTTCATTATGTAGATCTCATTTACTGTAACATGCTATGTAAATTTTCTTCTTTTCAGGTATGGATTTAAACTGGTGGGTGATCAAACCCGAGTTTCGTCTGCCCACAGCATGAGGAGATCGTGCTATGTGTGCCCCAGAAACAGTGCGGTGCTTATCAGTATGCGGCTGCAGAACAGAAGGTTAAGGTAGGAATGTACCCATCACACACATTAGTATACTCCATTTCTCTACATGTGGAAATGACGTTAATGTGAGATTTGATAGTCAGACCGCTGGCTGAACGTGACGGCGTTTTACGCGCGAGAAAAAGACGGCATACCCTGACGCATGCGTAAAAGCTGCGACAATGTTATGACATCACTCCACTGATGGAGGTAGAAAATGGTATAGATATGTGTTGAGCAAAACAGAGCCAGAATTAAATTGGGATTTGCATCTGACATGCCATCAAAGCCTACTTACAAACCGATCATGGCATACGTCGGCACTGTCAATAAGGCAAAACATCTATGGTAA
Organism: Ophioderma brevispina; assembly: GCA_023653785.1. Lineage (NCBI taxonomy): Eukaryota > Metazoa > Echinodermata > Ophiuroidea > Amphilepidida > Ophiodermatidae > Ophioderma > Ophioderma brevispina. The sequence continues at coordinate 18,823 of JAMKCH010043461.1, forward strand.
ATTCCGGAACTGACTTCAGTAAGAGTTGCTCAGAAAATTAACACACAATGAAGTGTGCTACTTTATCAATACGAGAGGATAGTCAGATCTTCTGAATTATTTTGACAGGGATGCGGGTATGGTGAGAAGTCATCTTTCTCCTGGGATGATAACGAGAAGATTGCAAAGATGATGATGAGGTAAAGTATTTGAACTCGCTTTATTTAGAGTGTCATAGGCTTTCAATGTAATGTTTTGTCTTTGAGTTCAGTCGTCAATATCATTGCTGAGACACTGGCCAATTCAGTTAAAAGCATTTCGCACCTTCTTTATGTATTGAGTTAATCTGGAATAGCCATTTTATTGGAGTGCACGTAAAAAATTTCCTACTAAACCCATTCTAATGTTGAACATACCAAACCTGACGTTCTATTTCAGGGAAAGCCAGATCAGGGAACATACCAGGGCTTTCAGCTCAGACAGAAGGGTTTCTGTCCCCAAGTATGATCATGTTTTACTATCAGGATGCATTAAGCATTGGGGGCAGCCTGTTAGCCACTCGTCACATCAGAGGAATAATCAAACATCAAAAACATCTTCCCATAAATCGGGAAGTGAATAGGTGAAAAAAATTTTCGATGGGTGGGTAGTTCCGAAACATCTGTGAGAAATGTTTCATGTATACATCACACTTTCAGAGCTATGTTGAAAGATAAATGGTCCTTCTAATGTAGGACTAACCTGGTTGTAAACCGGGAGTCTAAAGGAAATCCTGATGAGATGTACTAGTGAAAACATTACTCAATGACATTTTACATGCTCAAATATACAAAGTAAAAGGGCTATTACCGTTTTCTGTATTAGTAGGTCAGGTTTTCTCTTGAAGGCATGCTGTGGTATACCAGTAACCAGTACTACCTGTCCAAGGGCCGGGTGTCGGCGGCTAAACAGTCATCCCATTGGTGTCTAAGAAATACGCTGAGGCGGGTAGCTGGTTACCCTGTAGAACTAAAAAGAAGTGTACTACAAAGGTGTGGGATATGGAGAGCTAAAGTTGGCCATCCAGCACATTGATTCAGAAAGGGCATCCAGTCAATTATCTTTTCTCCAATCACACACCAGTATGTTGTGAATGTGAGGTGATCCGGCCACCCCCACGTAGTAGAGGCAATACCGGATTTAAAAACTTTGGTTTTAACTACAAATTAATACTCTGTATACTCAAGAACTATCCCAGTTTGAAACTTGCTGCAAAATAGCGAGAGTGCTGCTGAACTAGATTTTTACGTTAATGCTGTCAGTGCTGAGGTTTAAATAGTTTTTGCCTGGCACGTGTGAGGAATTCCGTGTGATAGTCTAGCAAGCAGTTTATGTACCGAAGACAAGGTAGATGTTGTAATAGACTAATATTAACAAAAAACTTTCAAAAAACTAACCCTATTTTTTCTAGCTTATACCACTTAGACATTTTGTACTGTGGGGGCTAGCTACATAATGTGGCAGTTGTAGGCAATTTCAAAAAGTTGTCTTTCCATTAGGTAGATCATCATTTTACTAAAACATGATATGTGTAAATTTTCTTCTTTTCAGGTATGGATTCAAACTGGTGGGTGATCAAACCCGGTTTCGTCTGCCCACAGAGGAGGAGATCCGTGCAATAGGTGTCCCCGAAACAGTGCTGGGCTTATTACGTATGCATGGCTGCAAACAGAGGGGTTAAAGGTAGGATGTACCCATCACACCATTAGGATACTCATTCTCTACCGGCGCAATGACGTTAAGTGAGATTGATAGTCAGAGCTGGCTGAAAGTGAGGCGTTTTTACGCGCGCGAACAAGACGGCATATCTTGACGCATGCGTAAAAGCTGCGTCAATGTGATTGACATCACTGCCACTGCATGGAGGTAGACAAATGGGATTATATGAATATGTGTTGATCAAAAAAGAGCCGAATTAAATTTGGGGAATGTTTGCACTGGACATTGCACAATCAAAGCCTACTTACAAACGATCATGGCATAGTCTGCCCTGTCATCAGGCAACACATTCCTATGTAATTCCGGAACTGACTTCAGTAGGTGATTCAGAAAATTAACACACCCCCCCCCCCCCCCCCCCCCCCCCCCCCCCCCCCCCCCCCCCCCCCCTCCCCCCCCCCCCCAATGAAAGTGTGCTACTTGTATATTACGAGAGGATATGTCAGATATTCCTGTAATTTATTTTGACAGGATGCTGGGTATGGTGAGAAGTCCTTCTTTGCTCCTGAAGATGATAACGAGGAAGACTTGCAAAAGATTGATGATGAGGTAAAGTATTTGAAACTCGCTTTATTTAGAGTGTCATAGGACTTTCAATGTAATTTTTTTGTCATTTGAGTTCAGTCAGTAAATATTCATTTGCTGAGACACTGGCCAATTCAGTTAAAAGCAATTTCGCACCTTCTGTATGTATTGAGTTAATCTGGAATAGCCCATTTTATTTTTGGAGTGCACTTAAAAATTTCCTAATAATACCAATTCTAATGTGACCATACACAAACCTGACGATTCTAATTTCCAGGTGAAGACAGCTCCATGGAACACTACCAGGGCTTTCATCTCAGCCATGAAGGGTAAATGTCTCCTGGCTGTGACAGGTGTGGCAGACCCTACTGGGTGTGGAGAAGGCTTCTCTTATGTCAAAGTACCCAATAAACCAACACAAACAAAGGTAAGTCCTTCCTATTAGATCATTTTCCAAATTAATAAGTAAGGTTTTTATGATGAACGTTCAGTCATATGTTAAAAGGTTTTATTTTGTTTGGAATGCCATCAAGTTTATGGGGCAAATATAACTAGAATGATCAAGAAAGACTGTAACTTTTCAAATCCAAGAAAATAAATAGTACTGACCGAAATATTTCAGCTCCAGTCTGGAACCTTTTCAATCGAGAATGACTGTGGTGGGTTGGATTTATTGACTGGCAACTCTCGATGACGATGATGATGTCATCAACTCCTTGGGTTGCCAGTTTTGGATGATCTGCCCATATATTCTGTCCAGTTTGTATGCTCCCTCATCTTTGTTCATAGTGTTCGTCCCCCTGCTTCTGACAAGTACTTAAGGACTACCTTTTGTTGGAAGTGCTAAATTTAAATTAACAATATTCCAACTTCACAAAATTTGTGTTTGTTAATTCAGAAAATTCTAATAACACACAAAACAGGTGAAAATTATTCAAAATATGTAAAATTTCTGACCTTTGTTATACAGCAACAGCAAGAGAAACAAGAAGAGGCCAACACACCGCAGCGCGAAAAGAGAACTGTGACAGGAACGGACGCTGACTTGAGGAGACTCAATCTGAAACAGGCCAAGCAACTTCTGCGCAAATTTGGAATCTCAGAGGAAGATGTAAGTTATTGGTTGTTTTGACAATGGTGCAGGGATCAAAGTTGTAAGAAATGGGAACTGAAAAAAAAAAACCCCAAAAAAGTGTTATTTTCAAAAAGTTAAGAAATCTGTGTATGGTACCTGACTCCCATATTACAAACTTCACAATATTTGAGTTAAAATTCTACCTTGTTTAAACTTTTTCAGATTAAAAAACTTTCAAGATGGGAGGTGATTGATGTTGTGAGAACGTACTCCACACAGCAGGCCAAAATGGGGGAGACGGACACAGCCAAGTTTGCCCGGGGGAATCGCTTTGGAATAGCGGAACACCAGGAGAGATACAAAGATGAATGCCAAAGAATATTTGACTTGCAAAACAAGTGAGTACAGTTTTATTTGTTTATTTCTCTCATTCACATAATATACATCCAATTTTATATTTATACATTTTGTACTACACTCCTATTGTTTATACATTAAAAATGCAATGAGAGATTTCAAGGCATCCATATATATTGTGCCATACATGTATGTAGTTCATATAGATTAGACACTCTATAGATTTCTTACCTTGTATTTGCTGCAGAAATGTCTTGAAAGTGAAAACAAAAGTTGATTTTGATTTGCTTATATGAAATGAAGCTAGGCTTAATTTGGTTTTTGCTCCAAAAAAAAAATTCAAAATTTCACAACTTTTGAACCAAAGAAATATTTTCCATCTTGATCCTTTCAGATGGGGATGTTTTAGATAGAAAGCTTTACAGCAGTGCAAAAAATCAGGGTTTCAATCTTTTAGAGACACCTAAAATCTCTTGTTGCACCTTTAACACACAGATACATATATGTGTACTTCTACATAATTCTCGTTGTTCTATCAATTAGCATTACAACTTAACCCTGAGAAAACTACCTGCTGATAGGCTAAAATGAATGTTAACTTATCTGATCATTCAGGTCAATTTCAGTAGTATATATGAAAATTGAGATACATAATTAAAACATAAGGTGATGAATAAAAGAGAGACAACAATTTTTTGTCCTTTTTAGAGGTCTCTAACTTGGCTAAATTAAAATGGTTAAGGTCCATATCAGGTTGGACTTAACAAAAGGCACATGCCATTTACATCTTCAGATGGAGCTTGAACTGTTTCCCCCTATTTGGGTAGTCAGCATGTGGGAACAGGTGAAGCTATTCCGTTATTTTGATCCTATTATCATCCGCCAACATTTGCTTATTTATCCAAATTGGAGCAAACTTTGACATATGACCCCTGACTACTGAATCGACCTTTTTTATTAGCTATCAATATAGGCTCTTGGCATTTGAGATTAATCTCAGCTTGGCATTGAGTTGGATGTTCACTTGGAGTAGTTAAGCCATTAATTTATGGAACTAATCTCATCATTCCGTGTCCAATTCTTGTGAAAAACCAGGCAGGGATGCAAGTAATGACATTTTGTAGCTCTCTATAAAAATGATTTTAAAAATTCTGAGCAATGTTTGTTTTGGGGCATTTTGTGGGGACCTTTTTTGTGTTTTTGAATGAATTGATGTTTGGTAGGCAAAAAGTATGCGGTGTTCTACAATGTCGGCTGTTCGGGTTGAAAGTCCATGTGTTGTAGTCTATGCTGCGTGAGAAGTCATATTGCATAATTTTGCACCTGGATGGTTGATTTTTGGCTGTTTAGCCTGTAACTACTCACCTATCCAAAGCTTAGGCTCCATATATAAAGACAGACCTTTGGAATCATTTATGGTTCAGACAAATAATGGGGTATACTTTTCAACATGAGTTGATTAATTTAAAAATTTGACCCCTGTGTAATCTTGGCCCATAGACCTCCTCTCCTTAGGGGCACGCATGTTGAGAAGCACTAAAATTCATGTTTCACGGGTTTCTGCCAGCTGTCACATATTTAAAGAGAACAAGGACAATCTCCAGAAAGAAGCACCCCAATTTTTTTAAACACCTTGGGTTTTTTTGCATATGTGTAATTCTTATAGTTTGGAATCATCGCCTGAGTGAATAAGCTGAATATGCGCCCGTCTTTCCGGTCATGATGTAATAAGATGATGATTTATGGTACGTGACAGAAAAATCAAGCATGCTTGCTATAGATAGTTGACATGTGACGTCAACTCCCGGCAGTATGCGTGAGCACCTGCAGGGCTGGCTTTTTAAAATTCCGCCCTCCAACCAGCGTGATAAGGCTAATTGAATGCTGTAACTGTAAGAGCATATCATTCGCACCTCTAACATGTCAGTAGACCAGGTGCTTAACAATTGTGTTTGTAAACATTGATGTCATCACCTCATCTATACAGATGATTAAGATAGCAGCAATTTTTGGTTTCCTACTTGTTTGGTCCAATAAACCTTCGAAACATTTTCAGTAGATATTCTACAACCATCAAGTGGCAAAATGAAATTTGTATCCCAAAAATCTCCTCCTGTCCACTTACAGACACTATCATTGATTAGAAAAATAATTTGAAAAATTTTTTTTTGCAGGAATAGCTTTCAAAGTGATGATAAGTCTGTAGAATTCCCCCCCCCCCCCTCATAAGTTACATTTTCCATCTGTAGAATTGACAGAAAAGGAAGCAAACGGCAGGTGTTCCAAGATACGATCTCCATTCAAATATTACGTGTTGTAGTAATGGCTCCGTTCGGACAGTAAGGACTAAAACTCTGATTCTGTCCTTATTGGGTTGCTTCTGGTCTTATCATTTGCGGGTATGTTAGGATTACCTTTACTTGTTACATACAAATGGCAAATCGATTTTCGATGATGATTTGTTTTTCGATTTGCTGTTAGCAAATCACTGATAGTGGCTTTAATAATCAATCCTCACGTCACACGCTTTATACTCGAGATGTGTTACTACCTTGTCTTTTCTAATCTCTGGGTAATCGCTTCTCAAAATTTCCCCATAATGTGTGACTAAAACCCTCTGATTGTTATCCCCTGGCTTGAAAAGCAAAGGGGGGTTGCAATAGCTATACATGTCCATATGTATGTCCTGTTTGGTTAGGTTTTTGTTTTCGTTCTTCTTCGCAAAGTGATAACCTATTTGAAAACATGCAAGACTTCATTAAGGTCAATAAGGGATGATTCAACGGTCATGGATCAATGTTCAAAGGTCATCTGAGGTCATTTTCCATACTGCCTTTTCCAGCGGATCATGCAAGTCTTACTTGCTGTATTTTTAATATTATCGTATTAAGGGGATGCCGTTTTGATTTTTTTTTCCTCCCAAAGACAAAGATAGAGTTTAAAGATACAGATTTTAGAAGTCACATTACACGAAACTGAATTTCCTTTACAACAACCCACTGTTGACTGAAATATATGCATTTTCCTTCGGAGAGGTGAAATGCCCCAATACCATTTTAGCACCCCTAAACATGAAACGGACTCGACCATTGACCCCCGGTCACACCCAGTTGACCTCACTCTCCAATTCTTTTGGCCGCCATACAAACGACGCGTGAACATCGCAGCTCTGTGATTTAGCAGCCAACTTATCTGAGATATTTTTGGATACTGGACTCGTTGTCGTCTCATACGGAATACTCTACTACTATCATACTATCTGGATATATACTGATTATATACTGGATTTATAAAGCTCTATTTGGACGGAATAACGGCGACTTTTAACAAACACCCGTTCGAGAGGCTTTTTATTGTGTTCCTTTTTTTGCCCGCCGGTGCGTCATGTGTCTGTGTAGCGGTAAATAAGGTAAACAAAGGTATCACATTGCCGCACGTGTTGCGTGCTTTGGATGCCTTGCTCTTTGGTGAGCCCTGTGTTTCTGTTTCTTTGTAGTTAATCATACTATCAATAAAAACAGTTCTATGATGAGTGGTCCATTATTTATTCTTACTGCTTGTTGGTTTCCGAATAAACTATTGAAAACTGACTGTGTGGAAAATTATTTCCCGTGTGTGACTTTGTTATAACCGGCACGGTCATCCTTTGTGTCTCCGTCTCCGCGTTTGCGGCCCGGGTTTTACACGCTGCACGCCTTTGTTTTTCTTTGTTGTTTCGTCCGACAACGCGCGCCCATCTGGCCTCTTCATTCAAATCACATCAACAAACCCGCGCCGCCCCGCGCCTCCTCTTTCCTCGTCCGTGCGTTCATTACGGGTCTCCCTTCCGCTGTCTTCTTGCCCGCCGTTTGGTGCTCCTGGTCCTTTGCGTGGCCTCATCACTTTTCAATGGTTCGTTCCCCATTGAACACTGTTTCCCTGGCTATGGTTTCGCTTAGGGAAAAGGGGGGGGTTGGTATTCGGGCTCCGGTCAGAGGTTCTTCCAAGGCGGGCCCCGCTGCTTTGGGAGCAGCTGAAGGTGTTGTTGCTTCGGCTACTTCATGGCGTGTTAGTAGGGGGTAGCCGTTTCATCTCTGCGGGATTATTGTTCCTGCCGTCTCCCGCTCGCTAACGCGGCCTCGCTGGCTCTCCTGGTCTAGCCCTAGGGTCTTTTTTCCGTGTAGGCTAGCGCGGTCTGCTCTTTCCTTTTTCCCCTTCGTGGATTGGGCGGCTGCGTCCATTCCGGTACAACAGAGGCATGCTATTCGGCGCCTCCCTCGGTGGCTTGACTGACTACAACGCTGCCGGCGCTTCTCGCCTGATTGAGCTCGTTGCTTTATTATCGGTTGCAGGCTCGTGGTCTGCTCTGCCCCTTTCCCTGTGTGATTGGGCGGCTGCAGTCCTTCCGGTGGCGGTGGTGTGGCTAGTGACGCCCGGTTTTCTCGGGCCGATTCATCGGCAGTCATGACACCTGGCGCTCGTGGTTTATGAGTCTCGGACTCTGCGACCGCGCGGCCGTGGTACCGTCTCGGGGCTGAGTCGTCAACCCTAGTGGGGTTCCTCGGCGCCCCGCTACGGGGCGCCGCTGGTGTCGTTTATGCTCACTTGCTTCCCCGCATGGCGAGCCTGCTAGCCACGCTGGTGGCTACTGTCTTCGTGCTTCATGCTTCAACCAGCCTCACGGCTAGTTGAGGCTCCGCGGCCTTCGCTATGTTTGCCCCCCTCACTCGTGGTTCCGTTCGCGGTTACTGGTGCGGTTCGTCAGCGCTATTCCCGCTACGGTCCAGCCGTTACGGCACGCCCCCCAAGGCTAGCCTGCTAGCCCCTCCGGGGTTAACGGGCTCGTCCTGCATGCTTCACCAGGCTTTCACAGGCTAGGTGGGGTGTGCGGCGCTTCGCTAGGTTTGCCCCCGCTCACGCGGGGTGTCCGTTGCTGGTTACTGGCGGTCTTGTCCAGCGCTAGTTCCGGCTACGGTCCAGCCGTCTCGGTCACCACCCCGCATGGCTAGCCCTGCCACGGGTTGAATCTGGTCTGGCCGTGCTGCATGCTCTACCAGGCCTTCACGGGCTAGTGGTTGGCGCTGCATCGCTTCGGCCAGGTTGGCCCCCCGCCACGCTGGGTGTCCCCGGGCGTTTACTGGTGCGGTTCGTCCAGCGCTGGTTCCCGCTACAGTTCAGCCGTTAAGGGTACACCCCCTGGGTGTTTCCGTTTCGGCGGCCCTCGTGGGTTAGCCTTCTTGGTTGCCTCCACGGGGGCTCAGTACAGGCTGCATCATGCCCTCTCAGGGCGCTCTGCGTGCCCGTGCTTAGTCTATGTCGCTATAAGTCTCCTTGCCGCGGGTTGTATATCTCGTGGCTCCGGGACTTTGGGGACTGCCCTCCCCGTCTTTCGGGCGTGGAGTCCTCCTCCCTTTTTATAGCGTCTCACCTCTCGGGGTGGGTCTTGGGTTGATTGGATAAGCCCTCCAATTCTCTATGCCGCGTCTCCTCCTGTAGGGGCGCGCGGCAGGGTGGCCGTTTTTCCGCCCCGTCCATCGGGCGTTGATTTTCGGGTGCCGTTATATTATTCCGCCTTCGTTGGCGTTTATCTTCCCGGGCTTAACCACATCTCTGGTCTCCTCTTACGGGGCTGTTGCTCGGGTGGTGTTTGTCCACCTTCCCTAGTGTTGACTTTCAACCTCGCCCGCGACACCTGTCTGCCTTGGGCCCCCGCCGGGATGTCGCGCCGCCTTGGCTCTGCCTCGGGCATCCCCTCCGGGATGCTGTAGGTCTCGTTGGTTCTCTTGGGTCTGCTCGTCTGCTTCTTTGGCGGCTCCCTACGGGGCGGCCTAGCTGGAGTGGCTTCACCCCGGCGGCATGTCCCGCCTGGCCCTGGCGTGGAAGCCCTATCACAGCCTTGTGTAGTTCCGGGTTACGGCGTCCATTCTCTGTCGTTGCTCTAGCTTCTTCATGGCAGGGTCCCCCATCCCGGTGATGCCCCGCCGCTGCCTGTGGTGGGCCTAACCCGCCTCGGCCTGGGGCCTGGTGCGCATCCTGCCGTGCTATGGCTTGCAGCTTTGCGAGATCCAGACCTTATCTTTATGCACTCCTGCTCCCGCTCCGCCGGCGCCTCCGTCGCTGCCTCCGTTGGCGGCTGACTGTTGCTGCCTTGCTGCCCCGGTAGCGACTAGCCTTCATGGTGCTAGCCCGTGTGGTCTTCCGTGTGCATCACAGGGACTTGGAGGCCTCGGTCTCTTCTGCCGTTAGGCGCTGGGTCCGTTTAAGAGGCCTTGCTGGTCCTGCCTCCTAGGCTCTGGCTGTTAGTCTTACTGCTACTGTCTACCTCCCCTGGTCCGCTGTCTCCCTTGGGGATCTTGGGCTCGGGCGATGTGTAACCAGCTCTGCTTCGCTGCCCCCCTCCTGTGATCAGCGGGGCCGAGCGCCGCTTCCGAGTCGGGCCTATTGACAGTTGCCTTCTGGCGTTTGTCTCTGTGCCCCCTTGGGGTTTAGACGAGGTTTCAAGTTCTTGCTCGTTGTACTGGTCTTTGGGTCTTTAGCCCCTGACTTCCTTGGGAGGTCGTTGCCTAGCCTTGGCGGTCTTTGGACTTCGCCTTGGCCTAGTCCTTGGGGCCGTCATCGCCATCTTTGCATTCTCCGACTTAGACCCTTCATCTCTCATTCGGGGTAGCTGGCCCTGGGTTATTCCCACCAGGCTTGGCTGGCGCCCTCTGTCTGGCCTGGCCTAGTGCTGATGTCCTTCGGCTGTTTTGTTTTTACCTGGCCCCCTTTGGGGTTTACGAGGCCTAGGCCTAGTGCTGGTCTGGCGGGGCCCCTCCGGGTTCTTCACTGTGCCGGCTTCAGGCCTGGGGTAGGGGCTCTGTGCCCTTCTCCCTTGACCTTACACCCCGTACAGGGACCCTGATCATCGCGCCTTGGCTGTTTTTCCCTTTCCCTCCGTTCCTCACTTCGTGACGGGCGCGAGACCGTCGTCTTACTGCGGCTGGTGCCCTCCAGGGCCTAGCCTGCAGGCTCTTGCCGGTCTCGGGCTTTGGTCACTCAGTCTTGACGCTGATTCTCGGGTTCCCTCATTGGGACTTTGGCTCCCACCCAGGTGGATCCTCTCCCCCTCGGGGCTCTGTTTGTCCTGCGCGCGTGTGGTTTGCTCTGTTTTTGCTAACCTTAACCTGTGCTCCCAGCCTACTCTTAGCCCTTTCGGTCTTTCGACTTCGCCTGGACTTGCCCGTGGATCCCTTCTCCCGTTGTTCGGGGAGTTAGGGGCTGGCTTTGACAGTCCTCGCACTTTCCTTTGGCTCCCAGCTGACTACCACTGGTCCGTGTCTCCTCGGGGGACCTGGAACGGGTTTTTTTGGGGTCGGCTTGTCGATGGCCCCTCTTTGGGCTCGTCAGACGGGCTTAGCGTCGGGCCTTGTTTCGGCCTAGCGTTGGGGGTTCGTCCATCCTAGCGTTGGGCCGTCCGGGCTATCGCTGCTTCTCGGGCTCTCAGGCCCGGGGTTGTGCTCCCGGTTCGTCGGGAATCTGTCTTTGTGGGTTCCCCCCTCCTCCTCTCCAGCGGTTTCAGGCTTCCGTTGTTCGCTCTCTTTTCACTTGCGGGTTGTTCTTTGCCACGCCTAAAACCTCTGTCTCAACTGTGCTGCTAGAGGGATCCCCGCGACGGGGTCTTCCCTAGTTTGGTTGTCCGAACTCCGCCTTCACTGGCGTCTTTCTCAGTTGTTCCCCTGGGCAGTCGGCTGGGTCTTGTCTTCCCGCCGTTTGCGACTGGATCTTGTGCTCCCCCTTAGTACCCTCGGGTCCTGGGTATAGCACGTCGTGGAAAAATTTTGCTCTGGCCCCTGTCTTTTACGCCTGGGAGTCTTGACATGGTGGCCTGGCCACTTCCGACTTCGGTCGGTTGGGAGCATCTCGCTCCCGGTGTGGAATTCTCTGGGGGCGTAATCTCCGTTGTGAGTCATTCTTCCATTTTCACGTCTCGATTTGGTTGACGATTTGGTTACTCTACTACTCCCTTTTTTCTCGAGGCGTTGGTGTTCCTTTTTCGGTAAACCTCACCCGTTCGGGTAGCACCTCTCCGGTGGCGCTCTTCAGTCTCTTCTCCTCCTCGTTAGATATTTGTGTCGAAGTCGCTGTGCTGTCCCGCGGGCCTCTTCTTGGGGGCATCCTTTTGGTTTTTTTTTTTTTTTTTTTTTTTTTTTTATGCCAAGTAGCCGGCGCTCGGCTACGTTGCTTTCTGGTTTGCCTCCTCGATACCAATTCGTCGTTTGGTCCAGAAGTTCCCCTTGTTAGGTTCATTCTGCCTTCTACGACTTGGTCACCTACTCTCTGCTGACAGTCACCACCTCTGGTTTGGCTTCTTCTCGGGCTTCCCCGAGCAGTTAGTGAGCTCTCGACTCGGTCGCCTCTCGGGCTCGACTCGTGTTTCTGCCGAGCTAGCCTCTGGGTTCTCCCCTCTGGTAGACTTTTCGGTGGTTTACCCACTTGGTCTACTTTTTGGGCCAGGTTTGGCGCTGGCCCGATCTGGGGGAGTGCAGTTTATTATTAATCTAGCATTAGACTGCTCTCTTCGGGTTGCCCGGTGCTGGTTCCGCGGCTTCCGGTTTGCGGCGGTTTGCCTCGTTTTTTCCTCGGTGGTTCTGTCTACATCCGTGTCGAGGCCTGAATCGTCTCTCCCTCTCCTGGCTGTGACCGCCTGAGGTGGGACTTTTCTCTTATTTTGAGGCTTTGGTTTAGCTGTCTCCGATCTCCGTTGTTTGGATCTGTCGGTCGTCTAGCTCGCCTCCCACAGTTAAGGTTGTTTGGGTCGTCCTTCGGTAACGTTGCTCGTTCCATTGGCTCCTGTAAGGCGTCTGTTTCTGACCCGAAAGCATAGCTCCCGCTTAGGGATCTGAGTTGTGTTCGGCGATCTCTTGGCGAAGCCCCAATCGTTCTTTGGGGCGGCGTCGCTCTAGTCCTCTCCTTTATGACTCCTTTCGGGTCCCCGTTCCCGGCTGAATTAGCTCGGCGAATTTCTTCTCCTTGTAGCTTCTTCTTCCGGTCAGGGTTTGGACTTTTCTCTCGGCCCCCCCCACAAAAAAACCGGGTCCGGGGCCTTTTTGCCTTCATTCCAGTCCTCTCACCTTTATCTCCCCCGGGCTTCTCCCCGTTGGGTTCATCTGTGGTGTTTTGATCGTCCCCCCCCTCTCTAGGGGGCCGCGCCCCTTGGTTTTTTGGATCTGCCTTTGCCGCGGAGTGCTTCGGCCCTTTTTCCTGGGCCTACTCGCTTCCAGTCTCCTCAGAGTTCTTCCTTTCGCCCATTCCTTAGGCTTGGTTTTTCCTTCTGCGGGATTTCTCGGCTCTGGCTCTCCTCCAAAAACTTTGGCGAGGTCATTTCAAAAACATTTATAAAGTCTGAGGTCCTGTTACTCACCCCTGGTGTACTCACTGTCTAGGTGAGTTATTGGGTTCCTGACTTTTAGGAATCTAGAATCCATAGGTTTTTGTGCTCTGGCATTTTTTGATTCAGCCTTTGACTGCATCCTATCGCCTTTCTCTCTGAGTATCATGCAATGCTCCACCACCTCCGACTGATTGTGCTAGTCTTTGTTGATTGAAAATATTCATTCACCGTGGGTTAATGCATATATTTCAGTTCAACATGGGTGTAAAGGAAATCAGTTCAGTGTAATGATTTATTCAAACACACATTATGTTTTATAAATCATTTAACGGAAGCCTGATTTCTTTCCATGTGACTTCCCGCTTCCAGGCCCGCCCCACAGCATGTATGGGATGTGTGCTTTCCGTGTGGGCTATGGTCCAAACGGAATTGGGAAGAGTAATGGGAGACAGGGCAAACCCACACAACCCACACCCCCACCCACCAAGACCAAACCACAATACACAACTTGAGGGGGTCAAACCCCACCACCCCACACACCCCAATCACACAACCCCAGCGACTAGTCGAACAAACACATCCATTAATACGGGACGTGTCACTTAAAAATACATCTAAGATCAAAAAACTCACCTCCAATAAAACAACCTATTTGGGGGGGCGATTATGCACGCCCAGGGCGCTCAACACCACAACGCCCACAACACGCACACATCAGGATCGTGCGGGCACGCATCAAAACAGAAATAATAAACAACAACACTCATTCACAATCAACTTGACCAAAAAACCAAATCCCCCAACTTGGAAGTGAGAGGTCCCAGTGACGAAGGATTAAAGGTAACACAAAATGAATTGATACAAAAATAACAAAAGGAAAGTGATGTTTTTGGAAGGAGTTTTTAGGTAAGGGGCTGTTAGACGGTCTGTTGTGGGGATATTGGGAGGGGAGGCGGCGCGTAAAGTTTTTAACTAAGAGGCCAAATGGATAAGGGGGTGGGGGGTACGGGCGCCAACCTGGTTCTGTCAAATCTGGAAGGTATCTGTGGCATAAGACAAAAGGGGAACCATTAGGCAATGATGGACTGTGCGTGCAGGAGGAAAACAATAAGAAAATGACGAACATTGCACAGTTTAGTAAATTTCATGTGCAAGGCGATTTTATGTTTATATTAGGTGAGTATGTAATGGAGTTTGATGGGTACTTGGGGGGTGAAAATGAAAAACAAAGGGGGGGGGTGGTGGGGGTGTGTCTTGGAAAATTGGTCGCGCGGGAGGGAGCGCGGGGTAGAGAAAGGTAAGCAAGTCATATGAATGAGAATTTAAGAATGACCACTATCACACATGACGATCACATCTTTTGGGTTTTGTCAAAAACATCAAAACATCCTATTGACTTTGTTACAAACTAAGCTTCACGGTGCCCCCACTTGCCTACATCCGAATAATTTTAAATTTGGTGGAGGTTAGTATGTGACAGTGCACATTTAAGACTAGGTTAAAGAAAATTGATTGACAATGAGGCATCTGATGCCCCTATGAGGTTTATATGTATCGTAAGCTTGCGAGTATCACATTGTGGACAATTAGGAGCAGCATTGTATCATCCTAAAGTTTACATAAGGCCATGGGTAGCCCTTTCTGTATCTGGAGTTATGGGGTCATAAACAGGGAACAAAGCTTATGCAATGATGAAACTCCTGTGCTTGCAAGAGAAATGACAAATAAAAAAATGACAACATTGTCACATTAGTAATTTCATGTGCACGGAGAAGTTTAGTTTTTAAGTAGAGTTTTTTAAGGAGTTTTTGATTGGTACTAGTTCTGGAAAATTGTTCGGCCTAAAACCTTATAAAGTACATCTTGGATAATTTATTGACCAATCAAAACACATGACGATCACATCTTTTTGGTTTTGTCAAAAACAATCCAAAAGCATCCATTTGACTTGTGTACAAAACTGAAACTTGGGTAAGCTCACTGGGAAGATATTGTTTCGAGTCGCTGTGCTGTCCCCGGGCCTCTCTCCTTGGGGGCATCCTTATGCCAGTAGCCCGGCGCTCGGGCTCCGTGCTTTCTGGTGCCTCTCGATACCGATTCGTCCGTTTGGGTCCAGAAGTGTCCGCATGTGTTCAGGTTTCGTTCTGTCCTTCTACGAACTTGGTACGCCTACTCTCCTTGCTACAGTCACCTCTGGTTTGGCTTCTGCCTCGGGCCTTCCCCGAGCAGTAGTGACTTCTCGACTCGGGTCGCCTCTGGGGGCTCGACTCGTGTTTCTGCCGAGCTAGCCTCTGGGTTCTCCCCTCCGGTAGACTTCTCGGTGGTTTTTACCCACTTTGTCTACTTTTTTTGGGCCGGTTTGGCGCGGCCCCGACTGGGGGATTGCTAGTTTATTATTAATCTATCATTTGACTGCTCTTCGTTGCCCGGTGCTGGTGCGGCGGCCTTCCGGTTTTTTGCGGTAGGTTTGCCTCGTTTTTTCCTCGGTGGTTCTGTTACCTCCGAGTCGAGGCCTGAAATCGTCCCTCTCCTGGCTGCTACAGCCTGAGGTGGGACCTTTCGCTATCTTTTTGAGGCTTGTTAGCTGTCTCCGAGTGTCCGTTGTTTGGATCTTCGGTCGACTAGCTCAGCTTCCCACAGTTAAGGTTGTGTGGTTCGTCCTTCGGTGAGGTTGGCTCGTTCCATTGAATCCTGTAAGGCGTCTGTTCCTGACCCGAAAGCTAGCTCCCTCTTGGGATCTGCAGTTGTGTCGGCGAAAATCCTGGCGAAGCCCCCAATCCTTTGGGTGCGGCGTCGCTCGAGTCCTCGCCTTTATTACTCCTTTCGGGTCCCCTTTCCCGGCTGAATTTACTCGAGAATTTCTTCCCTTGTAGCTTCTTCTTCCGGGGGGGGGTCGGGTTGCTGACTTTTTTCTCTCGCCCCCCACGGGGCCGGGGCCTTTTTGCCTTCATTCAGTCTCTCACCTTTATCTCCCCCGGGTCTCTCCCGTTGGGTTTATCTGTGGTGTTCTGGTCGGTCCCCCTCTCTAGGGGCCCGCTCCTTGGTTTTTTGGATCTGCCTTTGCCGCGGATTGCTTCTGGCCCTTTTTTCTGGGGCCTACGTCGCATTCCAGTCTCCCCTCAGAGTCTTCCTTTCGCTTTTCCTTAGGCTTGGTTTTTCTTTGCGGGATTCTCGGCTACTGCGCTCCTCCAAGAAACTTGGCTAGGTCCTTTAACACTTATAAATTCCTGAGGTCCTGTTACTCACCCCTGGTTTACTCCACTGTCAGGTGAAGTTATGGCTTACCTGACTTTTGAATCTAGATTCCATATGTGTTTGTGCTCTGGCGTTTATGATTCAGCCTTTGACTGCATCCTATCGCCTCTCGAGATATCGCTCCACTCCGGGACTGAGTGTGCTAGTCTGGTGTTGATGAAAATATTTCATCAACGGTGGTTAATGCATATATTTCAGTCAACATTGGGGTTAAAGGGAAATCAGTTCAGTGTATGATTATCAAAAACACATTATGTTTTATAAATCATTTAACTGAAGCCTGATTTCCTTTCCCAATGTTGGCTTCACGACTCCAGGCCGCCCCACAGCATGATATGGGAGGTGTGCGTCCGTGTGGATATGGGCCAAAACGAATTGGGGAAGAGTGATGGTCGACAGGGTGTGACATGGGGTCACTGGTCGAGTCCATTCTCTTTTTTAGGGGTGCTAAAATGGTATTTTGGGGCATTTCAATTCTCAGAAGGAAAATGCATATATTTCAGTCAACATTGGAAGGGAAATCAGGCGGCTTTCAGTTAAATGATTTATAAAAACATAAGTGTGTTTTGAATAATTTTAGGCTGTACCTTATTAATATTGAAGAAACATCCTAAGTTTCATAAGGCCAATGGTAGCCCTCTGTTGATCTGGAGTTATGGGGTCATAAACAAGGGAACAAAGAATTAGCAATGATGGAAATGTGCTTGCAGAGAAATGACAAAGAAAGAAAAATGACAACATTGTCACATTAGTAATCAGTGCAAGCAGGAATTTTATGTTTTTTTAAGTATGAGTTTAAGGAGTGTGATTGGAGTACTCTTGGAAATGTTCGCCTAACCTTATAAAGTACATCTTGAGAATTAGACCAAATCACACATGACGATCACATCTTTTTGGTGATTTTGTCAAAAAACATCAAAACATCCTATTGACTTTGTGACAAACTTTAAGCTCACGGTGGACCCCTTGCCGACATCCGAATAAATTTTAATTGGTGGAGGATTATTATGTTGACAGTTGCACATTAAGACTAGGTTCAGAAAATTGATTGAAATGAGGGATCTGATGACCCTATGAAGGTTTATGTATCGTAAGCTTGCGAGTATCAGCATTGTGGTACAATTAGGAGAAGCATTGTATCATCATAAAGTTTACATAAGGCCAATGGTAAGCCCTTTCTGTGATCTGGCGTTATGGGGTCATAAACAAGGGACAACGCATTCTGCAATTTGATGGCAAAACTGTGCTTGCAAGAGAAATGACAAATAAAGAAAATGACAACATTGTCACATTAGTAATTCATGTGCAGGCAGATTTTAGTTTTTAAGTATGAGTTTAAGAGTTTGATTGCGTACTTCTTGGAAAATGTTGCCTAACCTTATAAAGTACATCTTGAGAATTATGACCAAATCACACATGACGATCACATCTTTTTGGTGTTTTGTCAAAAAACATCAAAACATCCTATTGACTTGTGTACAAAACTTTAGTCAGGTGGGCCCACTTGCCTACATCCGAATGAATTTAATTTGGTGGAGGTTATGTTGACAGTGACATTAAGACTAGGTTCAGAA
>JAMKCH010043462.1:0-24911 GCA_023653785.1 Ophioderma brevispina
CGCCATATTGAATCATGATTACCGTGGTTACAAAATCATGTGTTAATTGGTGACAATGAATGTTTTTTACGAGACAGGCTGAAAAATTATAACTTTTGAGTGAACAAGAGATGAATGGGTTTTGGTTTTGGTAGCCATTTTGATTTTTGGCGTCGTTTCTACAAAATGATCAAGGTGCTCACTGGCATCCATAGGATTCAGAATCAGCATTTAAAAAAAGAGTCTAGAAACAGTTGAAAAACATTAATTCTTAATATTGTTAAAAAAAAAGTTGATATTAGTTATCAATGAATCGGTATAGCCTGGAACGTTATATGACCCTGGTCTTACCAATGGTGGGGGGGGGGGACTGGTTACTGCCACCCAAGTGAAACTTTGCTATAGGGCGGCTAAAAATCCATAAGCATTCGTAAAAACGCTTCTGGTAAGCCGTTCTGGTCATTTAAGGGGAAAAAATGGTTAGGGTATGCTGTCAAAGTCGAAGGGTTAGGGAGGATGGTTTGCCACCCAAGAATAATTTTGTGGTGCATTTTTTTAAATATTCTGCCAGTATGGCTTAATTGAGCTTGAAAACAGCTGAAAATACGATTTCCTAAAATGTTTAAGGCACAAAATTGGATTACGCCATTTTTCGGTGGATCGGAAAATGTCAGGTGACGCCTACAGGTATGTTGGTTACTTATTTTGGCATCGGGTGCTTCAGACAATTCTTGAGGGGGTGGTAATCAACCCCCCGTAAACCACAAAAAAAGGCTTGGTAAGACGAGGGTTAAAAGCTGATTCGGAGGATTCTCTAACAAGTGTTTTTTTAAATGCCTATAATGATTACTCCCATGCATCTGTACATCCCTAGGTGAATATCTAAGCTCACATTGGGTGGCCTCATATTGGAAAAAGAAAACTTTGTAAAATCTGGATCCCGAAATTTATATACGCAGTATCCTGTGGTAAAGCTTACATTATACATGATTGATACCGAAAAATCTGATCATCGTAACGTTGAAATTGAGCAAGTTTGGGTGACTATCTTCATTTAGTGACTTTTTAATGCAGAATATTTTGGGAACAGAAGTTATTTAATACGAATCGAAAACTTGCTATTGCATAAGATCATGAAATAATTTCAAGAGTAGAAATGTTAAATGTGGATTTTAATTTATTTTTAGGAGGTCGAGTTCGAACTTTGACGGGTTCGACAAGTTCTTTTTGTTCGTTGTGTAGGACTGTTTTCTGGTTTTCGTCAGCTCCATCCTGTACACCATGGTACTCCTGTGTCATAAACGTAAGCACTACACAAAGAAAGAAGAGGTGGAATTAAATTCAATTAGTGATCATCGCGTCACGTGATATAGTGTTATGTTTGACAGATAAATTAAAGACTGAATAAACAGAAGCGTATCGCTTTTGCCTAAGCAATCACAAAGCAATCCCTGGAAACTAACACCATCGGATGTGTAACGCAGCTACTTCGATAAGCAATTAGTGATTCTCTTAAATAAACTTCATACGATAATCCCTGGTGATTATACTTCGGTCTCTTAAAGTTCGGTTTCTGGAGGGTCACCATAAACATTCAACAAGGACTATCATAAGATGATTTACAAAAGAAGGAGAGTAATCAGATGGAGCCCGTTGTTTTTTACGCATGTCTGATGCTTGGTGTTGGTTGGTTGGTTTGTTACCGCTCTCAGCCACGTTAGAATATATTTGCGTCATAAATATTTCCAGAAATCAAAACTCTAGTTAATTAAAGGACAGTGTACTGTGTTACGGCAGAGCCTTCTAACTGATTAACTTCGACGCTCTGGTCCATTCGTTTTGACCAGCTAACCACGTGCTTGCAAGTAGCCCGTCGCTTTGGTTTTCCATGTGGTAATATTTCAAATTTGGTGCCCAAAATGTTGGTATCATTTCAAGGAAATTAAATATAACATGCTTTAATTTACAATAATTACGGTGTTTGTTTCTTTGAAAGGAAACATTAGGTTCCCCATGAGCTAATTGCGTTGTTATAAGTGCAAAGTGACATTCGGACTGCACTGGACAAGTACTTTATATAGATAGACACACATATACTACCAAAGTAACCTTTGGGGATTTCAGAGAAATAAACAACTTTGTATTCTTTTATGATAAAATAATTTTATTAAAGTTCTGATATAACAAGAATTGCTTAATGCTAGATGTAATTATAAAAGTTTAACACTTAAAACAGGCTAAAATACCCATTACCATGCATTACAAGATAGACATCTTGCCAAAGTTTTGTTTTACTTATGTACATTGCAGCTACTAGTCCTGCAGTAGGCCCATATCACCTTACATAAGAGTCTGCACAAAATTATTCGATGGTTTCTAGGTAACATTGACCTGCTGATTCATAATCTTGATGATGCAACTTCTTCTGCTTCTGCTTTGGTTTGCATCCTTGAGCATTTTAAGATAGGGAACGGAGTAATTTAACAGGGATAACATTTGTAAATGTTTCATACAGGGTTTAAAGGTGTATACACCCGAAATAAAAGAGTCAAAATATTTTAAATTTGCAGCTTAAAATTGAAGAATAAGTTTATAGAATTCCCCATAAGTTATTTTTCAACTGAAAAATTGCCAGAAAAGGAAGAAGACAGCACCATTAGGCGTGCGAATTTAGTTTTTTGGCCCCAAAATTAATTCCCTTCAAAACTTACTTGGTTAGTTTTAAGAAGTAAAAGACCGAACATGGTTACGAGTGAGTACCGTTTATAAATACTATGGTATTTATTTTGTAGATTAAGGCTTTCGGTGTAAAATTACATAAAGGGCTTTTCCATAATGTATAGCATGAAAATAAGTGAGCTTGACATTTAATAATAGTTACATTAAATAGCTTTCACATCTGTCTATATACCGCAAGTTTTATAATCGTAACGCTTTGATTTAGTCGGATAGAACTTGGGGAAAAGCGTGAAAATGGCTACTGATCATGTTTATTGCTAAAAATCATAGACCAGGGCGTTTAGTGTAAGAATCCCCCGGGTGCCACATTTGCCACCCTTGTGCAATTTAGGTTAATGAGGTTACAGGTCACATAAGGGGGTTAATCAATCACTTTGGATATTTAAACCCTTTATAAGTCCTGTGACCTCAATATCTCAATTGCCCAAGGGTGCAAAGGTGGCAGAGCGTGGCCTAGCGGTTAGGGTGCTTGCTGGGATTTATTCGGGTACTATCAATTCTGGATGGATTTGATCTGTATACCAGCTAATTGATTAAATACAGAATACAACTCTCCTCCATGGTTCACTTGGAATTGGGCAAATGGATCATAAAGCACCCCGTCCTTCGGAGGGGACGTTAAGCCGTCGGTCCCGTGTACAGAGAGTCACAACTGTACATGTACATCGCAGTCAGTGTCGAATAAGACTAGGGTGCAAACCCCTGACGGTTCCCATCCACCCCAGCCTCAAATAGCGGGCCATGTTGGAGCGTCCGTATCATGGATACACGCGGCCCCGGATCAGAACACTAGCGGAATAAATCCTGACACCACCACAAGCCACTACCACTGACTTGTGGATACGAGCAACAACCAGAAGTGTTTCTTAAACTAGACACCCTGCATGGTTATTAAACTTTCGCAAGAAAATTGTATTATTAATATTTCACGCGCATATTGGTGGTCTTCAATGAGGCCGTCTCCCTACTAATTGGTTACAGCACAGAATTATAAATTCAACAGTCCCAATGATCCGATGACCTTTCAAGTAGTTTGATGAGATACATGCCCAAATACAAAACGATTAGGTCATCAAAAACTATATTGATTGATATTAAGTTACAAATAAATGGGTACCATTCCAATGTTATTCATTTATTGGGCCACAAGTCTTATTACTTAATAATGGGCTAGCATAATGTATGCATGCCTATGCAAATGAGTCCCATTTATTTGCATTGTCTCTACAGTTGTCCATAATTAATAAAACCGACATGATTTTTTTCTCAACATGAGCAAACTCGACATGATTGTTTTTACACATACACCAAATACACTTGCTCTGTTGCTTAAGGCCCGCTTCCAACTACGGTTTTGCTCATCAACCTGTCTGCAGCATTTACGTTACTCTTCCTCAAACAACTTCAGAAGTTCCCTCAAGGAATTACCTGAAAAGATACCAAAAAAAAACCGAATCATTGCACTATAGCATTTGATTTGCAGGATAGGTGTCTCCAAAAGTCTACACAGATATGACAAGCCGGAAGCGACATAACGCGCAGAGGCGTTCCCAGACCATTTTGGGGGCGTGTTGAGTCTGTACTATGGCACGCTCCACGTATCAATCATGGCGAGTTCATGCGCTGTATATCGAGTTTAACCCCACTATCGTCGAAGTTTACACAGCGCTTGCCTATCCAGTTTGAACTCTATGTGCCGAGTTTCAAAAATCATGTTCAGAATAAATCATGCCGAGTTTTAAAAAAATGGACATGATTTTTTTCTCAACATGAGCAAACTCGACATGATTTTTTTCTCAACATGAGCAAACTCGACATGATTGTTTTTACACATACACCAAAAATCATGTCGAGTTTTCCTCATGTGGAGAAAAAAATCATTTCGAGATTTTGAAACTGGTGATGATTTATGTCAAACTCACCATATAGAGAGCACAACTCGATGTATAGAGGGCAAACTGGACATATAGCGCTGTAAACTCGACATATAACGCTGCACACTCGACATATAACGCTGCACACTCGACATATGGCGAGGAAAACTCGATACACAGCGCGTGAAACTCGACATGCGCGGGAAAACTCGCCATGATTTGATACGTGGAGCGTAAAACTGGACATGATTTATGTCAAACTCACCATATAGAGAGCAAAACTCGATGTATAGAGGGCAAACTGGACATATAGCGCTGTAAACTCGACATATAACGCTGCACACTCGACATATAACGCTGCACACTCGACATATGGGGGGGAAAACTCGATACACATCGCGTGAAACTCGACATGCGCGGGAAAAACTCGCCATGATTTGATACGTGGAGCGTAAAACTGGACATGATTTATGTCAAACTCACCATATAGAGAGCACAACTCGATGTATAGAGGGCAAACTGGACATATAGCGCTGTAAACTCGACATATAACGCTGCAACACTCGACATATGGCGAGGAAAACTCGATACACATCGCGCGCGTGAAACTCGACATGCGCGGGAAAACTCGCCATGATTTGATACGTGGAGCGGGCCATACTGTACGGTTACCGACAAAACTGTCCAATTGGCGAGACACTTGAAAACAATTTCGGGCTCGCTACGATCGCCCTATTAAGTTTTTGAAATTGTGTAGGCAAAATGAACATTTGTCGGCAACATTTTTTACCGTCGGTTCAAAAATCTGAGGAGGGGGAACCGATACATTACAAAATTGTTCAAAATACTGTTTTATTATCTATTTTAAATTATACGATCTTGCCTACGCGTTAATATTTTGCCGACAGAATTCTTGAAATGGAGGTGTCATCCCCCTCTAGGGATGGCGTTTGGTCTGGATTTGAGATATGAACATACCGCTGGGGCTCAATTCTGATATTTTCAAAATGCATTTTATTGAATTGGTCGACAACGCCAAATCCATGCACATCAATGATCTCTATACACAAAGGAATGGAATACACAATAACTGTATATTAGATGAGTGAAGCAACCGACGGACATCTTGGTATACCCAACGCAATAGCATTCTAGAGACACCTGTTTAAAGGAGGATGCCCGATTTAAGTTATGAACTTTCTTCTTGATGGATTGGCCTTCACCCCAAAACTCATCTTCAAGTTGCGCTCCGATATTGCAAGCGTTTTGACGTAAGAACTAAAAACGTGGATTTTGTAAGCCCCATAGAGTATGCCATACAATTAATATTGGTCGACCAAAAAGGGCACCTTTTCATCATACTTTCCAAACCAAACATCCTTATCCCTAAGATTTTCCAGGGTAAAAGAAAAATATAGCTTTCTTCTGACAAAATTTTGGCCACTTCCGGTAAAATCTGACTTCTGGGGACGAGGCTATTAGCCATCGGGCCATGGACCTTTAACATAACTTTGTATATCGGGTGCCTGTTTTAGGGCATGACAGCCATTAAGATGTCTTTTTTCAGCACCATCTCTGTTCCATTTTCTATGGTTGCTTATTGGGTTGGGTTTAGCACTAACTTCGGTTTACCATTGCTGCAAATTATCTCCAGAGTTATATATTTTTATATCATGTTACAGTAACCTTTAGGCATGTGATAGTTTTTACTATTACACGGCATGAAAAGAAAACAAGTGATATTATACTATTTTATATTATACTATTATTATATTGAATGCCTAAGAGTGTGATAGTAAAAAATATATCATGAGGTCAAAATTTGACTTTTCCTATTTCATGAGGCGAAGCCGAGTGAAACGGAACAGTCAAAATTTTTTACTGGAACTGTAAAAGATATATTTTTACTATTGCACGAATATTTGTTTTATATTAACCATCTACACCTGGCACAAAAAGTATCTCGGCATGTTTTTTCGATCAGTAGTGTGCCAAAGTCAAACCATTTGAAAGTTTTCAAAATATACTTTTTGTTGCCCTAGGGTCCTTGCTCTTTCATTTAATACCTAGCTTGTAAAAAAGCGTGCAGAAATAGCTGCGATGGAGCGCCCGAAAGACGCAAACCCCCAAACCAAAGTTGCAGTTTTGGGATTTTGTCAATGGAGCATTGCGTTGTCCCACCAGTTCACCATTAAATCCAAAACTGCAACTTTTGGTTTGGGGGTTTGCGTCTTTCGGGCACTCTACTCCAGCCATTTGTGCACGTTTTTTTACAAGCGAGGTGTTAAATGAAAGAGCAAGACCTATGTCAAGGAAAAAAAAAAAAAAATGTATTTTTTGAAAACTTTCAATGGTCTGACTTGGCACAGTCGAAAAACATGCCGAGCTACTTTTTGTGCCAGGGTGTATATGTCAATGCACTGGCACTGGTCAATACTACTATTACTACAGTGGTTTTGTGGAACTGCGTAACAACCCCCCCCCCACCTCCCCCTCCCTCCACCCCCCACCCCCTCCCCCGTCTACAGATTTTGGAGCCGACGGGAAAAACATTGGGTCAACCGGCGAGCGCAGCGAGCCGCAAAAAATTTACAAAAGTTAAAAAAAAAAAAGGTCCACTTCTGGCAAATCCGCACCCCCCCCCCCCCCAAATAAATTAATGGCTACGGGCCTGTTTTTGTTTCCGCAAAGAAATCGTGTTTTCCATCGTGAAATTTAACGGGCTGAACAAGGAAATTCACCATGGCGACAGTCTCTTACAAAGGTGCATTGGCGGACGCGTGTGTATTGTTATTTGGTAAAGCACAACAGCGATAAGTGGTGTTCGAGTCGGTGAAGATTTTAAAATGCATTTGGTGGCTGTTTTGAAGTCTACAAACGTGTGATCGAGTCGCAAAGTGGATCGAGCATCCTGCTCAGTGTGAAAAGCCTTTAATACTTGATTTTTCACTTTCATTATTATGTTTTAACGCGTTTAAGACAAAATATGATGGAAACAAACCTTTAGTTTTCGGTTCGTCGCACTTTAGCCCTTGCCCACCTTCATCGCAGACGCAGATGTACATCCCCTTGTATCTGTAATCCGGAATTTACATTTACCTGACCCACTACATGATTTGTACTGAATTGGCATGACAACGGAGTCTCTTCCAAGGAGTTCTAAAATCAACCCCCCGAACTGCAAAAATCAAATTGAATGAAAAATAATTAACACGGATTACACCAAAACCGTGATTCTAAATACCGCATAGATCTAATGGTTTACCCAACTTCAGAAATGTTTAGGTTACCACTTAAGTGCCTAAGGTGTTTTCACTCACGTTGGTGTATTCCACCACTGGCGAGTGCCAAATGTGTAAAACTTTTTTATATGGAGTGTGAACTGCGCACTATATGAGATTGCGATTTATTCCGTTTTGACATACGGTTTGACCCAATTGTAGTTTAATGAGTAGAAGGGGGTCTCGTGCCCCCCCTGAATAAATTTCTAATTGATGTCTCTATGCCAGAAACATGCGTAAAAACGATAGCTATTTTCAAAAATTCAAAAATTGTCCCACTTTGGCCATTTTTAGGTACTTTACGCAAATTAGGATCGCCATTACAGAAAAAATGTTTTCAATTCGTTACCGTATCGCAACAACAAGAACAAAAATTGTTCTTCCTAGACCTATAAGACCGCTTTGCCATTCATTTTCGTACTTGTTTTTTGCTTCGGATCCCAGATGGCTGCCACATGGCCGGCCTCAAAGATCTACAAAGTATAAAAGTGTTAAATGCTGTTTTATTTAGGTCGTATAGTCATAAAAGGAGAAAATAATTAGGAATATATTCTTTGCCAGTAGAAACTCATATCTGCCTGATTTTTGCTTAGTGATATATTTAACATTCAATATTGCGGCCAATTTTCCGCCTTCAAAATGTGTTAAAACTTCAGGATTACTTACCATTATAATTTGTCCCCACTTAAGGATGAAAATGTAATTAAAAAAGTATGAGAATATGCGTTTTACCAGATAGAACACAACAGCTGGAACATTCTGTTGTTAACAATTTAAGGATTGGCGGTCATATGGCCGCATTCAAAGAATTTAAACCTTAAAAATTACCCTATTTTTTGCATATATCTAGACATAATACCCAGAAAGAATAATAAAGTCAATTAAATATGTCTAATATCATTAGTAACTCATAACTGCTATTTTTATTCGCATAGTAATTTCTTAAATTCAAGATTTCGGCTAATAACGCCTCTTTCAAAAGATTTTGAGAACTCGGTGATATTAGCCGCCATCTTCATTTTCAAATAAGTTAACCAACCAAAAATACCACTTTGGGGTTTTAATTGGTCAAAAGCAATTTCACATACTTTAATTCACATTTTCATCCTAATTGGGGACAATAAGGTAATTTCTAGAGTTTTAACCCATCAACATAGAACATCAGTTGATTTTGAAATGCATCAAAATCGCGAAATGTTTTTTCAACGACCTCTGCTTGCCAACGCATACACTTTGTAAATTATTTTGTGTTATATCTCTTCTAGAAGACCGATTTAGTCTGAAATTAACTTTTTGTAACCTTTTTGTATTTTGTGGTGAATCACTGCAACAGGTATTTGCCAATTGTCAGCAATGGCGCAGTCGTTCGAGGATGAAAGGACATCGCCGGATAGGAATGAAAGACGGCCCTCTTAGTTTTCATGAGAACTGGTGAATTTGAAATATTCGGGGGGGGGGGCATTATAAAGCTACCATGCTCAAAGTTTACCTTTTCGTGGTTTAAAAAAAAATCCCATTCACCATAATTCGAAAAAAGTTGCTTTATTTTAAATTTATAATTCGAGGCTTCAATGGTAATTGAAATTTCCAAATATGAAACCCTCCCACCCCCCCCCCCCCAAAACCACATACCGTACCGCTTTGTTGCAAGGATTTGCGTTATATTAATTAGCAACATGTGTGAGTGGCATTCTGGTTCTTGGTGGGAAGACCCCACTTTTTGCAGTTTTTTTTTTTCTGGGGGGGGCCGGAACACTAAATGGACTTGCCAAAAACACAACTACCTATTACTGATTACATATACACATACCCTACTATAGGTAAGCATGCTAACGATACCAAAGACTCAGTTCGGTACCCGTGGATGGGCACTTTTAACAACCGCTGAGTCCTGACCATGCAGGTTCTGGGTTGATCATAAATCATAATAAAAGCAGGGGTTGTATTGCTCCATATTACTGTGAATGAAAGCTATTGGAAACTGCGCCATGTGAATGTTAATAGTGAGAGTGAGAGGTAACTTGCTCATGATACAAAATAGCGCGGTCATGGTCCATTAAGATGCGGGCCATTGTGTTGCATAATAGAGTTTGCTTGCTGTAAGACGGTTATATAATCACAAATCTCAGCCCTCATTGCAGCTACATCAGAATAATGTTTCTTAGATGGTAATGTTTGAAGGGCTGCCTCGGTAGGCCGCTTTGTAGTTATGAAGGACAAACAGTCTACTATAGGCATCATTTACAAGAACCATAACAAAAGGGGCCAAAGCTATGCAACATCTTTCTGTTTTCTTTATTTAAATCATAACTGGTCGTCGCAATGGAGGCATCTCTAAGCCTTTGCCTTTTCCTGAGAGGATGCCCTGAAGTTTCTCAGACTTTTCTCATTTTTTCGTGTTAAAAGTGTATTTTCCGGATAAAAAACACCTTGCATATCATGATAAAGTCGTGTAAAAACCAATCAAAATTGATGATGAACTATAACTAGATGACTATAGATGGCATCCTTCATTTCTTATTCCGGCGATGTCCTTCTTTCACGCAATAAAGGGCTTATTATTTTTTTCTGATTATTATAATTAATCTTGTTTCATGAATATGTGAACAATCCATGAGCAGAAAAAATATTTTGGCAACAGCTGTTTGCTAATTTTCTGTTCTAAAATCACACTTCCATTGGTGCTTAAAGGAAATATGTCATGATTTGACTATTTGGAAAATTTGGTCTGGATGAAAGCTTAAGTAACGTAGATTACTATAAACATCAACATAGTTGAAAATGGTCCACAATTTTGGAGTTTTTGCCCTTTTAATTTTCCGACCAATAGCTTACTCGAAAAACGATTCCGACAAATTCCACATCGCAGGCAAATTGTGACGTCAAAGTGATGACCATCCATTAATTACGTGTTGTGCCATCATATCGCAGGTGGCCACTTTAATATCAAACTGCGACGATGTGTTTTTAATCAATATAAAAAAAACGAAATGAAACCCCAAAATATGTCCTTCTGTAAACTTATTTTCAAATTTCTATTTTTCCTTTCATTATCCACCAATATTACAGTGTCAGCCAATAACAATTCGCGCAAAACGATGTTTGGTTCATCACCTTTGACATCACGAGGAGAGCACAATTGGCGCTTTTGATCAATTGACGCCGTGGCGAAAAATCCGCCCTTTTTCTTCGTATTGTCAACAAAGCAAAAATAATAATTCTCTATTTTGTTAATTTACATCAAATTGTATTCTTTTTCGGGGGAATTTCGTTTTGTAGTAATATATTTTATGAATGTAAGTCAACTGAGCTTGACAAAAATCTTGACATATTCACTTTAAGGGAGTACCTAGGGACCCAAGCAACTTATTAATTAACGGGGCTAGAGATTTATATTTTTACCGAAAGAAGGGCATCGATAAGTTGGACACATTACAAACAATTAGAGTTCGAACATCTTGTTCACGAATGAGAAATTTCCGAAAACAAAATCTTGGGTTCTATGGACCCCCCCCCCCCCCGTAGGCACTACATTTGCCACTTGCATTGTAATCGACGTTGATTCAAAGGCGGGATTAAAATGCTTATTAAAGGGGCATTTAGTGATCCACAGCCTCGCCCCACCCACCCACCTCAAAAAAAGGTTAATTTCTATATATATGAATCCGCCGATTAAGTTTTATACACTTATAGTTATCCACGCAGCACAGTCACGTCCATGTTATATGTGGAACTTTTTTTTTTTTTTTTTTTTTTTTTTTTTTTTTTTTGGCCGGGGTTTTTGTGAAAGCAGATATAGTCCGGCGGGGCCACAGTCCGGGGCTCCATAGACGAATAAAGGAATAAGCGTGAAAACATGTGCATGAAGAGTCAACTGAATCGATTGCCCTATGTTCACCATTGTCCCGGAATATGCGTACGCGGACCATAATTTTACTCACCCGGGGTGGAATTACTCTTCGCCGCGATGGCGAGAGGGAATGGGTTCGAGACCTTGTGATTTGTCTTTACTTAATTCACGGTAGTTTGAGTCTTATCATTCCTTTTTTACTGAGATACTGAAGTGTCTTAGCCGTTGTGCGATGGAATGTGGTCTATAATAAATGGAAAACAAATGACCTCAAATGAATACCCATGTATTTGTTCTATACCTTGCAAATTACAGTGTTTTCGGTGCGTGCACACTTGCAATATTCACCGCGACTAACCCACGTTTCTTGTAGGATCTCTATATTGATTTCCTTGTAGTAATAAAATACCCTCAAACTATTTCAATATGTCTACCCCACTTTTGAGAACATTTGCAGACCAAAAAGTTACATTTTTTGACCACTCTGCATCGGGGCGGGTTGAGAGTCTAGGGTTATCCCGTATCGATCAGATTTCCAAGTTATAATTTTTTTTAAGTGATATCTTAGGCCCGCCATTAACTTCCTCGTCTTTCCGTTGTATCTGCAAGCCTTGCTGAATAACAGCATAAAAGTCAGCGCCAAACGAGTACATCATAATGTCGCTCTGAACAGAATACAAATAAAATATACTCTCAACATATAAAGTTCCGATAAGAATCAAACAACGCTGCAGAGAACCGGGGTAAAATTTGTCTACCTTGTGTTTGAATCTACGTATATATCCGGTAAACAAAAAATAGGAACGGGCATGATGCATTCCACGCTTGCAATTATAACAATGAGACGTTCCGATTTTGTTCTTTCAAAGAACAATGGCTAACGCCAGTATTGTACAGAGTTTTGTAATACTGTTGATATTTGTCATACCAGAAAGGTACAAGCATGAGAGTTATAATTAGAAGTCAAAGTCACAATAGAAGAAAGTCAGTCGCAATAAAGCGATTATTGGTATAAATCTATCGGACACATTATATCATGAATTCCCTAAAACAAATTGGGTTCTATGGACCACCCCCCCCCTTAGGCACTTAAATTGCACACTTGCAATGTAAAATCGACGTTGATCAAAGGCGGCGAGTAAAGCTTATTAAAGGGGCATTTAGTGATCCACAGCTCGTCCCCACCCACCCACCTAACAAAAAGGTTGAGATTTTTATTCATCTGAATCTGCAAGATTTAAGTTTTATCCCACTGATTAGGTTATCCACGCAAGCACAGTCACGTCCCTGTTAATATGTGGAAATGCGGTGTGAAAGCAGAATAGTACGGCAGGGAAAGCCACAGTCCGGGGCGCCATAGACGATAACGGAATAAAGCGTGAAACTAATGTTGCGTGAAGAGTTCTAACTGAATCGATTGCCCTTATTGTTCACCATTGTTCCCGGACGTGAGTAGCCGACTATAATTTACTTCTACACCGGGGTGGAATTACTCTTCGCCGCGATAGCGAGAGGGACTGGGTTCGAGGACATTGTAGATTTGTCTTTAAACTTAATTCAAGTAGTTTGGAGTCTTAATCATTCATTTTTACTGAGATTAATGGGACGTGGTCTTAGCAGCCTCTGCGATGAATGTGTCTATAATAAATGGCACAATATTGATTCTCAAAATGAATTACCAGTATTGTTCAATACCTTGCAAATACAGTGTTTTCGGTGCGTGCACACTTGCAATATTCAACCGGATCAAACCCAGTTTATTGTAGGATCTCTATATTGATTTTCCTTTAGTTAATAAATACCCTCAAACTATTTAATATGTCATACCCACTTTTGAAGATAATTTGACAGACAAATGTGTAATGTTTGACCAATCTGCCTCGGCGGGCGGGGTTGAGAGTCTAGGTTATCCCGTATCGATCGATTTCCAAGTTATTAATGTTTTTAAGTGATATCTTAGGCCCGCCATACTTCCTCGTCTTTCCGTTGTATGCAAAGCTTGCTGAATTAACAGCATAAAAGTCAGCGCCAACAACGAGTACATCATAATGTCGATCTGCAACAGATACAACCACTCAATATACTCTTAACATAAAAGTTCAGATAAGATACAACAAAGGCTGCATAGAAAAAACGGGGTAAATGGCTATTACCTTGTGTTGTGAATCTCGTATATATCCGGTAAAAAAAAAATAGGAAAGGGCATGATGCATTCACACGCTTGCAATTATAACAATTGAGCGTTCCGATTCTGTTATTTCCAAAGAACAATGGCTAACGCCAGTATTGTACAGAGTTTTGTCATACGTGATTATGTCATACCCGAGTAGGTACAAGCATGAGAGTATAATTAGAAGTCAAGTCACCAAATAGAAGCAAGTCAGTCGCAATTAAAGCGATTATTGGTATAAATGTACGGGCACATATATAATGAAATATCCCTAAATAAAACGTACCAGATGGTTTCATTGCCATTGGAGTATCTTGCGAAAAAAATCCAGGTTATTCTGACCAATATACACAATGTACCACGATCAGGGAAGGCATCCACCATGTTTATTCCGTGTGGTATATTTACAACAACGCCGCATGCAATACCGAAACCGAAGCCACCGCGAAACTATTATCCCATACGCGCGCATATATCACGTGCACAAGTTTGCCACAAGCATCTCCTTTGAACTTCGGTTGCGCACACAAAGGATAGGAGCGAAGTTCGTTTAGGAATTTTTTATTGCAAGGAAAAACTCACTTTTTAAAACATTTCTTTTTTAAAATTATGATAATGTGTTAAGGGTGTTTTAGATATCATTTTGTTGATAAAAAGGCTTTAGTTGGCCTAAACACAACAATCCATGAAAACGTAGACATTTGCAAAGGGGTCGCCTAATATTTAGTTTTATCGCAGTCTGCACTGTAAACCCTGATCACGCCACACGACACAACGGCGTCTGTAAAATACCGTACGGGGTACGTACGTACGGGCGTACTTGATTAGCCATCAATTCTCACAATTCTTGAGTTGCTGTGATGGGCGGCGCCAGAGTCATTATTTACAAACATGAATCACCGCTCAATGCGAGTAATACCAAGTGGTAATACAATACAAATGATGATGATGATGAGGATGATGATGACTGATGATTGATGAATGATGATGATGATAGGTGATGTTAGCGACGACAACGATGATGATAATAATATGAATGATAAATAGAGTGAGCGATATGGCGGGCAAAATTACTTTTTGGTTATTTTCATTAGGGCTGGGTGCTTTGTATTTATTGAAACCTATTCTCAACATGAAATGATAAAACTTTTACTCTGGTCACTGACCTCTATACAAGTCAGTGGCTCGGGTCCAAGAAAAAAGTGTGCAACACCCTCGTTGTGTCATGTCCTGTAATTTGGTGGTCGGAGTGGATTTGAGCAGAAAATCCCTCTAATTACTCTTTTCACAAGGTATTTTGTAGTGCTTTTGATGTTTACTCTTATGTTAAAGAGCTAAAGATAGCTGATTTGAAAGTTGCATGCAAATTGGACATTGCGTTTTCTTAAAAAATGACGTTTTTAGGTCAAAATTAGCGTGAGGGCGCTTTCACGATTTTTCGCTTAAGCTTTCTCATGTGCTTTGAAGTTTACAGCCAAATGAATTTAATCCCACATTGACCAGTTCAAGATAATTTGAGTACTTCATTACATGTAGTTAGTCTGCATGCATATCAGTGCTCATTCCAAACTTTTCATTTGGAAATGCTCCCATTTCAATTATACCACTGAGGTGAAACCAGTTAAGCAACCAGTACAAACAGTTAAAAACAGTTGAAACCAGTTAGTTCCGTCACGGAAAATGGAACAACTTTCACACTGGATCAACTGGAAATTTTGACTGGAAATTAGCCATTTAAATGCAGTATGTATTCGGTCTTTAACATTTGATGGAGTAAATGTAATGTTGCAATTTAAGAAATGAAAACAAGTGGGCCTCAAATACACATCTGTCGAAAACTGGGCAGTGTCCGAAAAATAGGGCGACTATACCCTACTACCAGTCGATGAGCGAATATGCGTGTGAGATGCGGAAACACTTGATATTGCATCAAAATCCGGTATTGCGCACGCCAATCGCTCGAAGATTATGGTAGTATATCTGATCATGACAGGACACTGTCTCAGTAAGGAGAATTGCAAATATAAATAAAGTTTTCATAAAGAACCAAATGCGCATGACATCTATTGCATATGCAATTATGTATTATGCAGTATATCATCACTTTGGAGTACATACACTATGAGTGTTTACGAGGACTGTACGAACGTACGTACGCTCGTACGCCCGTACGTCTTTTAGACGAGAGCCGAACAAAATACCATTCAAGAGACCACCTGTTTACAGGAAGTATTGTATCCGGGTGCCACGTTTTTAGAACATGCCACCCATATCGCAAATACAATGAAGCCACTGAATTGGCTTGATTCTGTAGTCTTGTATGTGGCTTATCCACATTTCAATGGGATCAATTTTGTATATATAAATGACTGGCTCTTAACCACCTGCTTGGGCTCTTTGTGGATGACCACCAGTGGCATCAGTGCTTCAATTACGAGCCCAGGTTTCCAATCCATTGGAGAAACGTATAGAGTCAGTGTTCGAAACCCACTAATGCGGAGGTTCAGCAACTACGTACTTTTCATTGTAACCGAGTAGCGCTCTTTGTATGATGTAGGAGTTTCCTAATTTTATTTTAAAAAACCTGTATTTCTCAAGAATCCCAGGATCATTTTATAAAAAATTTGGTTTTTTAAAGTTTTTATACATTTTTGAAAATTTATATATTTTACGGAAAGAAACGTTAAATTAAAGCTGAGTTTTTAATTCCAATGTTAAAAGTAAACGCGATTCTTTCATACAGGCCAGAACTTGACTAACCACCATCATCTTTCAATTGGTGTGAAAGACTAAACATGGCTTGTGGCAAAACGATAGCGTAAATAATAAACGTGGCGGCTCCTTTAAATCGCTACTGCTTCGAGTAGCGTAAAATGATGTTTCTTCGCAAGGAATACTCCAATGACCATGCAAACAATCTGTTACGTCAGATTTAGGGATATTTCATTATATATGTGCCAATAGATGATTACCAATTAAATAAATTCTTTAGGGTGCAGAAATCCGGGCTGTGTGGGGCATTATGACAGGACTGCGCTACCAAGCATAAACAGTATTTGAATAGTCATATAATTATTTTGACAACATTTTAAAAATCAAAAAAGTTTTGTCTTATACCCGGACCCGCAAATTCATCTTCAGGGATTTATGAACTTTTAATTACATTGTAAATTGCTGTTATTGGTGTGCTCTTAACATTCAGCGTTTTCAATACAAGCATATAAAACGTTGTAAAATAGATTTAAATGTTATAATAATTAACTTGCCAAACCTTGCTTACCACACGTTGTATATATTACTGTGGACTGGTGCACAAATAGGCAATATCTTTCATTTATAAAGATTCATTATTTTGCGACATGAGTGTTTGTTTAAAACAAGGGGGTAGCAATTCTTGTCTGTGAAAAATTCAACTCACAGTGTAATATTATTTCAGGCTGCGTCTATGTTACTGTTTTTCCACTGACTAAACACAGCAAGCCAGGTAAGCAAATCTGGATCATGCATGCCAAGGTTTACATGATTCAACGAAATCCAAGATGCCGGCCAAAGATGGCCGTCACTACATATAATTAGCATAGTGAAGCAGATACGATGATGAGTCTAGTAGCTACGTGTATGTTTTGAGAAAAGAGTTCAAATTTGTTAATTCTTGAAAGCTCGGGGTCTTCATTTAACCCAAAAATCCATTTCCCACAATATCACTTAACATGATTAGCTGCCTCTCCGGTTCTGAAGACCAGAAGCAGATGTAAGGAAAGGTTTTAGTTGTCTTGGAAAGGTATTGGATGTCAAGCAATTTAATTTGATTATATTTAAACGTTTAAGTCTTCGGTCCATTGTAATCAAAAATTGCGACCAATTGGTGCTGGCTTATCAAAGTTCTGCATCGACAGTCAAAAATATTACAACACTGCTATGGTCTAAGGTTTTTTTTTTTTATATTTTCAGTGTTATTATCTATCATCTGTCAGCAATGTGGAAATCCTCTGAAATATGTAGGCGCATTTCTTTAAGTCCACACAAGGATAATCAGCGGGGTAGAGGAATTATTGTGGTGTGTTCGTGAAGTTGAGGTCAAGGGTGTTGTGATGCCAACATGGTCATAAAACTCTAGAAAAGAAGAGTCTGTGTCAAATGAAGAGACAGATCATATTCTGATGTGCAAGCGTCTTGTTTGGTATGGACTGTAAAACCCATCGGGCAAAGGTAACTCATATTACAATCATTTTGTGTAGTGCCAATAGCAACTGCCATCAGACTCAGGGATCACCCTATCAGCGATGAGATAAAATCAGCGATTGGATGATCATCAGCATTCACTTGATCTAATGGAAGTTGGGGCTTTTTCGTAATTCTCCAATTCCCTGTCCTTTAACGTCTGATGCTGACATGGCTTTCACTGTTGTTCCCTGCACTACTTGATGAGATGTGGCTATTGAAGATTTTATCTCGCAAGATCTTTGATAAGCTATACTGCAAATATGAATATTCATCCTGTCATGAATAGCAGAATAACTCAGAGTAATTCAATTAAGTCCTCTGGGTCATGGCTCTATCGTATGACAGTGGTCTCCATGAACATGTCGGCCCATTATACCATTCAATGACACATATTTATTTTGCACAATTCTTTTAAGTACATGATAAGTTGTTCCATTGATCGTAATTAATACAGCCCGTATCATGTATAATTAACATATGAAGCTGCAATAAAGTAAAGAATCATTGAAATTACAGC
This sequence comes from Ophioderma brevispina, assembly GCA_023653785.1. NCBI lineage: Eukaryota > Metazoa > Echinodermata > Ophiuroidea > Amphilepidida > Ophiodermatidae > Ophioderma > Ophioderma brevispina. The sequence continues at coordinate 18,635 of JAMKCH010043462.1, forward strand.
CAAAAGATGTGGAGCTCCCATCAGAGTTTTGTTCCGCCCAAACAATGGCATCATGAACAAAACTGTTCCGATTAAGTTGTTAAACCAAAGTTTTGTATTCTGCTGGATGCAACTCTGCTCTCCAAAAGATGCAGCAGGTCTTTGTGACAATCCATGCTCTCTAGGTTGTCGTGAAGGATATGCCTTCAACAAACAATATCGGAGTTATTTTTGTTATTTACTGCTCCAAAGATGACTTCAGAACTTATTCCAGACTACTACTTTGGGCTTCTATCATCATCATAGTGCTTAGATCTGACAGCGCCACGTCTTTAACTTAAGAGCAAACACAACACAGATGCAGGAACTTTTATAAGTAGGCAGCCATTTTGGTAGCCCCAATTATAGTGTAATTGAAGACTTGAGTGGTTAAAATACTTACTAAATTGAATTTGTTAAAATCTAAAACGTACTGAAAGATACTATAACTGTCATATCTACAGGGTGTCCCCCAAAAAAAGTTGCCCTAAAAGCGCCCCCAATTTCAGGTCTTTAATAAATTATTATGCAAAGTAAACATATTTAAAAAGTACTTTCAAAACATCAAACCCCATAGAATCCGGGTCCCAAATGACTGAGTTGTTCCTAATTGAATGAAATCTGTGTTTTTTTACTTGTGACGCGGACAGACTTGTTTTTGCGCTCATTATGTTATGTTAAGACAGCTAAACCTTGTCGCAGCATTGATAATTCATATCGTTCGTTAAATTTTGTTCAACGCTGGTTAAAGATGGGTGACCCAATTGATAACTTCGTCCCCTACTTTACTGCATACAAAATTGTGAGTTTTTTTGCAGATAGATACCATCGAATCTGCACATCATAATTATTATGCAAACAATAATTTTCTGCGTAAGTAAAGTGCTCCTCACCACTGAAAAGATTTGTGAAAGGGTCTTATTTGACCAAAAATATTTAGTCATTCAAGTGAATTTTTAGATCCGAGAAAATCAAGACACAAATTTTTGTTTTTATAATGTTCAAATAATAATTATCAGCTTTTTCAGATTAATTTTCATTTCAGATATTTTCGAATATAAAATTTCACTTTTTAAAACTGCATAACAAAATAAATGACAAATATGCAATTAAATAACAAATGCATTCATAATTGACATTTTGTTATGGAAATTACTAATCTAATAAGAACCTGTAAATTCATAATTCACAATTCAATTTGTCACACATGTGTAATGCATTAAAAATACAAATAAACGACAATTTTGTTATTCATTAAAGGCCAACTCAGAAATTCCCAAATATAATTTTTTTGTGTGTTCATTACAAAATAGTCAACTTTGAATGCTCAATTCAAAAATTTGAGATGAATCTGACTTTTCGTTTTGATGCAGTAAACATTTATGCATAGTATAACAGTGCCATATGATACTGTGTATAACAAAATTCCGGATCCTGCTTTTTTTTAAAACAAAGTTGTGATTTTCCATATGAAGGACTTCGATTTGAGCTTAGCTATTTCACACAGTGATTATTATATGGACAAGAATTATATGCAAAAAAAAAGGGAAATCTGAGTCAGCCTGCTCTGTGCAATTTTAAAAGCTTAAAATTTTCAAGTCATTAAAATAATGTAATAAATTCATTTCAAATGCGGAAACAGAATAATTTAGGTTGATTTTCTTAAATGATCAAACTCTTTATTTTCATTTGTCAAAAAAACTTTCTTGGCAAAAGCTAAACTGGCAGTTATAACTATGTTATTATAATTACACAATGCATTATATTGTGGAAAAAATCTCATCTGTTGGGACAAGTCGCAGTGCGAGGCTGTAGATCACCAAAGTCCTAATAAACACAAAAATCTACTTTGTATGCCTAAGAAATAAGAAGTGTGTTTACTATAGGAGATCGGTCCATAACTTCCGTATGTTTTATTACTTGGCACATATCGTGACAAACGAACATTAAGGACTAAGGATACAGCCCAAATTGTTAAAATAAATGTTTACAATTCCTAACATTAACACTAAATATACCTTAAGGGAAGGGTCATTATTTACGCCAGGTGGGAATGGACGATTTGAGTGGAGTTCGATTTTTTTTTGAGCGAGAGGGAACATGAATATTTTCATAAAATCAGGGGGAATGCGAAATTTTTAGACGAAAGCGAAGGGGGATACTCTTGTATCGCACACCGCATAAGTTTTCGTTTTTCGTAGACTGGTGTAAAAGGAGATATGGTCCGCCCGGAGCCATGGTTCGGGCTCCATAGACGAAAACGGAATAAATCGTGAAACTACACTCTAAAAAAACGTGTTAAGAAATTCTGAACAAACTTGTGTTTAGATGGGTTAACATTTAGCATTTAAACACAAAACTTGTGTTTAGGTATGTTTAAATACTAAACGTTAAGCTATTCTAAACACAAATATAGTGTTTAAATGCTAAAGTAACGTTAACCCATCTAAACACAAGTTTGTCCAGAATTTCTAAACACGTTTTTAGAGTGTAATGTTGCGTGAGGAGTCAACTGAATCGAGTGTCCTATTCTTCACCGTTGTAGGTGGACACAAAATGACATATTTATAACAGTTAATATGTATAACGTCAATGATACAAGCCTACTCACCTTGTTTGAAATGTGCTATTTGATAATAAAATACAAAATTAATGAAGTCCCATGCACAACCAACTAACTCAGGTGTGGTCCTCGAAATAATTCTAATCCCAATTGGGATTGCTGCAAATTGTTTGGAACTAATCACGTGTTGATTATTGCAATGAACCCGATTGGTTTAATTCTTAATAAAACAAGATTCCAGAGTTCAACCTGTCACTCGGGGCTCTCGGTAAACATGGTATACGGAACTTTTTTGACAGTTACTGATGAAAACTACAATGGAATTCATTGACTTGAGGTCGAACACATTGAACTTGTTTGACAAAGACTATTAACCCGCCTTTGTATTATTGAATGCACCATGCAGACAAATGCAACGTACAGACAAATAGACATAGTTCTCTACTTAGAGGATGATAAATCAGTGCCTTTTGATATTAAAGCAGTTCAGTAGAGCCTACATCGTGTAAACATGCGAACTTCTTGCAATGAAAGGGGGTGTTTATCCCACACCTGCAACGCATGACCTTCCAAAACAAAAGCGAATTGGCTCTTGCCCTGCCCTGAGGATGCCTGGGGATTTCTCTTAGCAAAATTCTAGCAAATTGTTGACCTGATTTTTAAAGAATGACTTAACCCTAAAAGGCCCGGGGGGAATCCGCGCCCCTCGAAATATTTTGTCGTATCTCACCTATTTGTTATTTTTTTCACGCCGAAACCACATGACTGTTTTCTTTGAAGCCTTGCGCACGATTTAATACTAATTTGAACAAAATCGGACCTACGGTTATGGCGCGGCGGTACGTTATCGCGCACTGCGTGTGAAGAAAAGCTATCTCCCATTGAAATTACACGGAACAGCAGAAATCCATTTTTTTGTGCAAAGGGTACAGTTACAATATGTTTTATCTTATTTATTTGATTTATTTGTAGTAAGAGCATGTGTGCGCATACTTTGACACACATGGCCAAAAAATCCAACTTTTGCTTGAAAAAATGGCGAAAAACCATGAATTTCGCATTTTTGCATGACGTCATGTTTGACGTCACTGTGATGTCATACAAGGCATGTTTGTACTTTTTTGGTATCACTGGACTCGGGAGGGTCATAGCTATCCATTGGTACCACACATATGTTAGTTCATCAATCAGTTTCCGAGATACCAGGGGGCGGAATCCGCCCCCCCCCCCGGCGGTGAGATGGGTCCAAAAAGCCCGGCTCTTTTAGGGTTAAAACGTTTGAGTTAAGTGTCATAGATACTGTCTGTAAGATAAACAGAAGTGATCTCTCTAATGTCAACGAGTGAAAATTTCACTCCCCAAAAGAGTGAAACTCTTGTAAACCACTCCAAAATGAGTGGTTTATAAAGACCCCAAAAAAGTAACGCAGCATGTATAAATACCCCCATAAGTTACAAACCATTGGCCTATGCACGAAAACATAAAATGATATCAATAGTCTGTTTTTTCTGCAAATTTTGACACCTTTCTTGCTCCATTGTGATCAATATCGCCAACACAATGTCCATTTTATGAAAGTGTGTCACATTTTCAAAGTTGCATCTGAAGACATTATTACAAGGTTACAATACACAACCATGCATTAGGTGACACACACTTCACGGGAAAAAATGCGATCTTTCACTGAATGACAATCATATGGCTATACCTTTTATTGCAACTTTTAAAAAGGGAGAGATTTTCTTATAATGGGTATTGTGTTGGCAATATTGATTGCAATGGGGCAAGAAGGGTATAGAAATTTACGGAAGAAAACGAACTATTGATATAATTTTATGTTTTCTTGCAAAGACCAATGGTTTGTAACCTTTGGGGGTATTTAAACATGCTGCGTTACTTCTTTGGGGGTCTTTTACTTAAAAAGGGTGAATTTCCACTCAAAAAGTAAAAATTACTCCAAAGGAGTGGATTTCCACTCGTTTGAGGATAACACGAAAACGAGTAGAAATCCACTCTTTTTTGTGTGATTTTCATTCTTTTTTAGTGGAATTTTGCTCTTTTTAAGTACAAACAACTCATTTTGGAGTGGTTTACAAGAGTTTCACTCTTTTTGGGGAGTGAATTTTCACTCGTTTACATTTAGAGAGTAACCACTAAAATACCTTGTGTGTGTTTCTGTGTGTGTGTGTGTGTCTTTGTGTGTGTATTCCTTTCTGTTCAAGAGAAAAAAGAATTCCAGTTAAATCTGTCGATGTAAGTTATTACATGAAGTGGTTTCCATGACACCAAAATATAAGTTTTTTTGAAATAAGTTACCCCGGGCAATCCATTTTCATGATTGCAGGTGGTTTACTTGCACGTTGTAATGGTAATGACCCTCCCCAAAATAGCGTATGAACACTCATTCCCTCTGAGCACGTTCAGTGTTCATTCACTTCCAATGACCCCATGCACTTTTAGCCATTCTGATAAGTGCCTTTTCGTGCTGGGACAAATGTTCGTATCACAATGACCCCAAATACACGGCAGAATCAGAATTTTGCGTAGTTTAATAGTGCCACCCAAGAAAATTAGTGTGCTTCTTTTTTAAATATTCTGCAAAGTATGACTCTAAAACTATGTATATGCAAACTAGTTAATTGCCATCATTTAGAGCATGAAAATCCGATATCCCTACTTTTTTTAGCGCAAAATTGGATTTGCTATTTTGTGTAGAAAATGCCAATTTTGCCGAATTGCGGACTTTATAACGTCATTGTGATGACATACTAGGTATGTTGGTACTTGTTTGGTATAAATCAGTAAATAGTATCAATATCATAAGCATTGGGACGGGTGCTTTATAAGGAATTGCTGAGTGAGTGGTAACAACCCCCCCCCCCCCTTGGTAAACCATGCAAAAAATGGTAAGGCGAGAGTTTTCCATGTCGGCCATATTGATTTCAAGATGGCCACCAAAGATGGCAACCAAATGTAATTAGTTGCAACTTCAATTATAATTTCTTGAGAAACCTTTGTATCACAAACACGGGTATTGCCACTGTTTTAGCACTGTATGTTATTCAGAAGTCAAGATACAGGCCAAAGTATATTTAACATGGCCGCCATTTTGAATTCAAAATGACCGCCAACGAAAGTAGGGGATGAATTTAGTATTTCTCCACCACTTAAAATTCCGACCCCTTTAACATGCGGTTTATTTCCGTTAACGTTGCCGAAGTCGTAGCCTGTGGCAGAATACTAATTGTCTTTCCGCAGTAGTTACAACTTAATAGCGGTTCTATAGACGAGTTGACATCAATGTTTACAAACACAAGTTAGCACCTGGTCTACTGACATGTTAGAGGTGCAAAGAATATGCCCATACAGTTACAGCATTCGATAGCCCTATCATGCCTGATTGAGCGCAAATTTTAAAAGCACAAGCCCTGCAGGTGCTCACGCATGCTGCCGGGCAATACTTTGTTCGTTGCCCGGCGTTGACGTCACATGTCACCTCATCTATAGAAACCTTAGCATCTCAAACATGGGAATAGAGACCAATTTTACCCTTCCATGTCACCCACAAACGGAGATATGGGGAAAAATGTGTTGAAAATAGCGGCCATTTTGAAATCAAAGATGGCTGCTAAACGGCTGGTCGAAAAAAAGGGAACCACCAAATTCGGGTTCCTAGGTGTCAATATTACCCAAGAC
>JAMKCH010043463.1:0-12717 GCA_023653785.1 Ophioderma brevispina
GATTTAGCTATTTAGGCAGTGTTAGTTTTCCATGTATATTGGAATCATAGGACTTTAGGAGTGGTAGAAATACCAAAAAATTCACCAAAAATAAAACCAAGGAAATAAACCCTATTTGTCAACTCTAGACACAGAACCACAAAGCAAATCTCTCCCAGGTTCATACCAAAATTCTTTACCACGGCTTTTTGCCCAATGCCAAGGTCACTGTGAGTGACGTTGTGGTGCCATGAATGGAGTTGCTTGTATCAATATTGCTTCATTATTTACATAACTTTGGGTTCAATACCTGGTCATGCAGGAGCTTTCTTGTGGTTGGACACCTCCGTCATCCAAACATAGAACTGGATCAGAGGGTGTTTTAAACCAATCCAATAATGCTTGCAATGTGCCTATACTCTATGGACCTAAACAATGTCAGTACAGTACAGGGATAAAAAAAACAAAGTGCTCATAAGTTACCGGGGAACCACAAAACATTTTCTGATTGTGATGAAATTCTTAATAAGTACTCGCACTTTGTGGGCCAAATTGAGTGTAAAAGTTTCAGGGTTTTATGTGTTACGAATAGGGATTTGTGGGATCACATGACCTTATTGAGGGGGATATTTCCCCAAAACGGGCGCATTATGGGATGGATCAATACACCCTCTAGACTTGGGTGATGGTATGAGAAACTCACAGGAAGTTATTGACATTCTTTTTCTATTTTTATAACCTTCTGCATCATGACTTTTATACTAAAACAGCAAATGCGAAACATTATATCTGATTTATCCATACAAGGTGGAATAAATAATGAATAAAAAATATTAATGAGGAAATTGGCGATTCATATAGCCAAAACATAGTACAATTATCAATCATTCTGTAAAGAGGGTGAACCTTTTGTCAGCAGGCATATACATTTGCTAAATACTACAGATGCATGGTTTTAATTATAACCCTAACCAGGACCGGGTCGTTTTGCCGGCCGACGCCCAAATGCAAGCAAAGCAATATTTTTATTTTTAACGGCCAGATGCAACGAGAAGAGCCAAAGCTGCGTTTCATTGCATCTCGGGCCGTTTCCCGGCACAGGAATTAGTAGCGTAACGTCAATAGCGGCCCAGATTCAACGAAACACATCGCGCCATGTTCCCGGAAGACGGCCCAGATGCAACGAAACACATCGCGCCATTTACCGAAAGACGGCCCAGATTCAACGAAACACATCGCGCAATTTCCGGAAAGACGGGCCCAGGTGAAAACGAAAAAAAAAACATCGCGTTGAAAATGCATAAAAACAGTGGTATAAATAAATAAATAATAAATAAAGAAAATAAATAACACACTGATCTGCATGAAATTTGTAGCTTATAGTTGCCAGTAGTGAGTGGCGCTATTACGCTACATCATATCGTGCGTGGCGATATTATGCTACGTTCATGGCTCCGGTTACGTCATGAATACGTTTATGCATATTAACCCAATAGCGTATCGAAAATGGTGTGGCGCTATCAACATCGAATCGAAATTGTTATGTGCATTGTACAGTGTCACCCGCATAGATGAAAAACATTTGCGCCTTCGGCGGGCAAGACGGCCCAATGAGCGAAAAACATCGCATCAGTTCCAGTCAATAACGGCCGATGATTGCAATCAAACGCTCGAGTCCTTCTCCGGGAAGACGGCCCAGATGCCAACGAAACGCATCGCGTCATCTCCGGGAAGAGGCCCAGATGCAACGAAACGCATGAGCGTCATGCTCCGAGAAACTCCAGATGCAATGAAACGCAATGATGAGTCATTTGCTGGCGACCAAAATAGTGTTGACGGCCCAGTATGCAACGAAACGCATTTTCCGAACGGTACCACGTTTCGTTGGCTTTCAATGCCTCTCGGCCGCGTTAGGGTTATGAGCCTAGGACTAGTAACAAAATGCAAGATGTACCAATTTTAATCTGCAAATAAAAATTGCTTACAGGCCTCACTGTGGTTCAAACGTGTTTGGATCCCTTTGAGCAAGATACTACTCTTAGTTGCCTCGTCAAACCCAAAGCAAATCTGGGAGCTGTTATGGGGAAGATTACAATCTAAACAGCTGGTAAGTATGTGCGCTTGTAAGGCATGTCTGTGAGCAGCCACCTGAGATGAAGCGAAATGATGGTGACGATTTCTTGAAAGGCGGCGTATAACTTACAACAAGGCGCTTTGTGCCTGTTTACGCGGATTAAGAACTATATAAAAAAAAACTAGGTTTTGTATTCTTACTTTCCCTGCAAGAAACAGTTTAGGAATGGCAAAAAATCCTGTTGAAAACACTGAATTTTAAAGAATTGAAGTTTTCTCATTATAAATATGCCAAACTTTCTCCGTTTGTTAGTCATTTTCTTTGTTATTTTGGTTTGGAAGGAATATTATTTTAGTTTAAGCTTTAGAGGCCAGTTTAATACAGTGTGACTGTCTTTGTAAAGCTTAAATTCTACATTCCACACGCTGTGGCAGATTACAGTAAAATAAGACAAAAAGATAATAAATAAGTGACCCTAAAGATTATATATTGTTTCTATTCTCCACTATTGTCATGTTATATAAAGTTATGATTAATGCAGTGATTAGCAGCACCAATTATTAAATAGATATTTCAAAATTGTTCATCCTCCTACAAACTGGAATAAGAAGGTCTATCATACAGCCATCCTGGATATGCTACCTTCATTCATTATAATGACCTTATATGGAAAATATACCATTGGGTAGGCTGAACACTGGCGCCAGTGTACAAGAATTGTCCAAAACCGGCATTTCAGAAGAATCCAGTCCCAAAAAGGAGGTGTGAAATTGCTCAAAAGATGAAAACAGAATCAGGTATCTGGTGTATTGTCTCGGGATATGCATGTAGACCCTGCAACATTAGATATGACACAAATGCCTCTTCACCAAGTTTATTACCATACAACACAAAACGCACAATCCAGAAAAATCCAATCCCAGTACGCTGGGATCAATTTCTCTCTTTAGAGTGCCTCTTTGCCACAAAAAGATCCCACCAAAGATGTATGACGCGACCGGGATTGTCGCTGGTGGAGGTCATCTGCAGGTCACAGTGGCTCACTCAACGGGTTAATTTAATCAACTTAAGGCATCAATTTCGGTGCAAGCCTCGGTTCTTTGGGTTAACACTAGTGGTAAACATTAGCTCTGTCGGATTACACCATTGGTAATCGCTAGGTTATTGATTAGCCTCAGAGCTATTTGTGGGACAAAGGCGGATCAATAAGGAATTCAATGGATACAGTTGAGTGGGAACAAATAAGATGGCATTGTACTCTGCAAAGGGTAGGATATTGCCATATTGTGTGTGTGTGCTACAGATGAATTATTCGCCCTTTATAAGTAAAATCCAATTCTTGAGGTGATTTTGATAGAGTATCTTCTTCGCAAAGGAAGGGTACAATGTTTTTAAATTCGCCACATAATAAGGTGTAATTGGATATATTAGAAAGTTATTTTTTGTTGTTTATGTTGCAAGAAATGATAACCCACCTTTAGAAAATCTAACAGTTCTGGAGAGCATGTGTGGTCTTATGAAAAAGTGCAGGACTCATAATCCGTTAGGACATTAAAATGTGTGAGTTCGAGCCCCAATATGGTACATGTTGTGTCCCTGGGTAAGATACATAATCTCAATTGCATCATCTACCCAAGCGAAATATGGGGGGGGAGGAGCTGATATGCATGGGGAATATTACAATCTGCAGCTTGTGCCCTTGTAAGGTGTGTCGTCATCCATACTTTATTTCCATTCATTAAAAAATACACATAAATATACACAACTCATCAATACAATTGATGAGGAGATGACCAAAGCCTTTTAGGTCTTGGACCAGCCACCTAAAAATAAGCAAAAGATTGTGACAATTTCTTGGAAGGCAGCATAATACATATGTCAACCATGCTTGTAGCCTGTTTACAGGGTATAAATTTAAGCGCTATATAAACTGGTTATTATATTATACTATACCAGGGATACAAGAGGGCCTGAATGAGTGTAAAGGCATGAACGGCTGACACAGTAAATGAATTTGTGCGCAAAAGCCTCCAACAACGGGGGATAAATAAATTGCAGAAATTTTGATGTAAGCCGAAGACCAGAATTCAGGCTATTGACTGAAAAACATACACCCCCTGGGGGGACATGTCACAATATGAGATCTCATTTGTACATTGTGATTGCAATCACCATCTTGTATGAATTCTTGAGATGTCTATGATTTGTATTGTTTAATGGTTTAAACAAATCTTAGAAGTTTGGGTATGTTCTGTACTCACAATACAGATTTGTTTTGTAAAATCCCAAACTCATGCTCACCTTTCCATGTGCATTCCCAATTGCCAATTAGCCCGAGAATCACGGTTCCATAACGCTATGAGAATTTGGTGAGAAACATTCTAAATTTAGAAAAGTAAAATTGTACAGTTGTATTTAAAATTGAATAAAACCACACTATCGCAGTGATGGTGCGTTGTTTCTCTTTTAATATTGCCTTTTAAACTGTAATTTGTGTTATGATCGAAAAAATGAAGTGATTTCCTCCCCCGGTGCGAATTTTCACCCCTTCCAAAGGGAAGAATTCTGCAAACATTGATGTTTCGCTGGCATTTTGAGCCTTTAAACGCATTTATTCTTGATTTTGTTTCATCGAGTATAACGAATAAGGACAAAACATTAAGGTGGCATGAACTCAAGTATCCCAAACCTGATAATTTGGATTTTTTTTTCTCCAAAATTGTCAATTTCGTCCAAAGAAGTCTATGGGTTGCCCAGTCCCGATAGTTAGGTGTATGTAAAAATTATAGGAAGGGAACTGAGTCAAGCCAAAGCCAACTTGGGTGCTTGGGAACTGGTTTGTCTCTTAAAGAGGGTCTCAGGAATGAAATTTCATACTTTGTATGTATGCTGTGAACTAAAATTAGGCTAAAATTAGCCTCTGGAGGGGATTTTTTTTCCCAAAAAGGAGCATAAAAGTGCTTGTTCTGATTTACCACTGGTGTTCATACTTGTAAATGAGAGTTGGCACCCACCTACAAGTCTCTTGGGAAACAAACTTTTTTTGTTATAGCAATAATCAAACTGCAATGACCTATTCATTACCATAATATTATGGTTAACCATTCAAGGACTGTTTTTGTCTTTGCTCTTTAATAAAAATGGTTTAAGGCAGAACTTTTCAGACCACAATGAGAAATTCCACTAGTATTCTGTGTAAGCCAGAGAACAAAGACCAAGACTTTAAGAACTGAATTATCGGTTCAATTAGGGAATACCAACATTTTAACGAGGCGGTTCATAACAACAATGATGCAGCCATGCGTCCACATATTTTTATCCATGAGGGTGACTTTTACCAAAATGGAGAACCCGATTTGTGTTTAGGTATTTTTTTTATTTATTCATTAAAAAAGTAAAAAGTAAAAAACTATAAAAAAGATAAAAAAAATAAAAAAAATCTATAGAAATAAAAGTGAAAACCCTTATGAGCTGCCAGGTATTTAGTGTTTAGCATTTAAAGAGGACATTTCCAGAGAGAAGTACCCTCATTTTTTTTTGAACGGGCCATGTTTTTTGCATATTGGAATGCTTACCAATTTACTATTAGACACTCCCAAAGTGATTAAGCCAAATATGCCATCTTTAGTAATTGATGATTTGTAATTTCTGTCGGGGGGGGGGGGGGGGTGGGTTCACGACAGAAATTCAAAGCATGGTCTTCTATAGGACGACTAGGATAGCAGGCAAGTTTCAAAACAAGGTTTGCGGTTTTCTTTGGCCCAATAAACCTATTGAAACATTCTCGGGTAGGTGGTCTACAACCAATCAAGTACAATTTGAGAGAAATTTGTATTCCAAAAAAATCTCCTCCTTCACTTTAAATGCCGGAATGCTTAATAGAAAATGGGCCTTCAAAATAAACACTTAGAAAACTTATGGTGTTTAAATCTAATATTTCCACTAACACAAATCTGTCTCATTGTTCCAAACCCTGTATATTTAACGTGTTTTGTGATCTGTAATGAACCACTCTGTCACATGTTTGAATCCCCTCAATGAAAATCCTTGTGAAAACGTATTAATATTGGGTATAGCAGAATTGTTGCTTTGCCGTTTTGGCCCCATTAGTGCTCCTTTCGTGTAAACTCAACTTTCCAAACGGTGCCAAGAACACGCGTTGACCTTAATCGTACTGCGTAACCGCAACTTCCCACGAGCACTTGCCCACTCTCTAAATGTAACTGAAATGCTTCACTCCCCAGACGATGAAACTATTGCAACTCACTGCCAAAATGAGTAAAATTCACTCCAAAGAGTGTATTTCCACTTGTTTTTCCATGTTGTCCTCGTTAAAACCTCCCTCAAAAAGCTGTTTTCCTTCCCGTTTTAACCACCTCCTCAAACGATTGGAAATCCACTCTTTTTGGAGTGATTTTCACTCTTTTTGAGTTGCAAATTCGCTCTTTTTAAGTACAACCACTCATATTGGAATGGTTTCAAGAGCTTCACTCTTTTGGGGAGTGAAATTATAACCATTACATTTTAGCGAGCCAAAATGAGCACTAATGCATTTCAAACTAGGTTGGGCCATGCGTTTAACCTCGACGAATGTTGTCACAAACCGTTGTTGAAATTTGCGACACGTTTTTCCTTCAAATGATCATATCTTTCAAACTTTACCCCCCACCACAAAAAAGTAGACATTTTTTCTGAAAGTAAATTGAACAAGAATATCCAAAAAAACACTCAGAAACATTGTGAGGTGTAGGTTCTAGCTAATTTATTTAATGAGGCAAAAGTCAATGAAAGTGACCCATGGTTATTAATGTCCAAAAACTTATGTGTACACCTATATCTGATTTGATTGTCATTTTCTTGCAGCTGAGGGACTTAGGCCTTCCAGCAATATATAATTGTAGGGGGGTTATCACTCCTACCAAAAAATGATATACTTTTTCAAAAAAATGACCAAAATAAAACATGCGTTTTTGGTCGCAACTTCAATAACCATCTCCCACAGGGTTTATTGGTCATATTACATTACAATCTAAGTGCAGTTTATCTTTAGAATAAACTTCTGTCAACTTTGAAAGTTTAAAATGGGTGTGCACAGTCACTGAATGAGAAAGAGAGCAAGGATGAGCCGGCATTGTAACTCAACATGGTTTAAGGTTAAATATTACAAAAAGATTTTGCACATCATAATTTCAACCAGCAAATTTAAAACTTTCTTCATGTCCATCACTGTAAGCTTTTAACACAGAGTTATGGGTTAAATAAATTACAGTAGTCAGGGACTTCTTGACGATTTGAATGTTTTTTGTGTTTCTAACATGGCAATGGCACACCTAATATTGGTATTAGTCTGAATTGACAAAGTAGTAGTAAATCCGTGCGAGATTTATAAGTTCAAGCCCAAATACAAGATACATCCTTTGGTATGATAGCAGTAGCTTTTTATTTGGTTTGTACTGATGCGGATTGCCTGCTTGAGTTGCTCATAAACAATTAGCTTGTGATTACCTTTGTGCCATGTGGATATTGGTTTGGTGACCAAATATAACTGTATTTTCTAGTTCTTCAATTAATTTGATGCCATTCGGAGGTTCTGTAAACAGGAGCAAACAAGAAATCTTATGAATGCATTTGCCTCTGGTTTATAGCTATATGGTATTATTCATTTAATATAGGTTCAGGTCAGTGGTTTTAATAAAATCATAATTGCTGAAATGGATTTCTTACTGTATATTATTATTTTAAATTACGTAGTCCTATTGTCTTGGAGAACATACTAGTAGGACTATCAATGGCCTACAGCATTGTATGATTTTAGGTATTTTACAACAATATAAAAATTAAGATAATACTTTCAGCTCTATATTGATACCAAATTGGTTGAAAAACATTGATTTTTAAAGAAAAAATATTCAACATATTGCCACTTCAAGGCACTAAAAATTGCATTTCCCATAGAGCTTGTACATAGCGCACCGCTTCCTCATGCACCGCTTCCTCCACCACCCCTGGACTTCGTCCAATTGCATGAATGTCATTCTGCTATGTTCAAGATTACCTCAATGAAACTTTCAGACTTAATAATTAAAGTTTCAGCTTCATTTGATACCAATTACTGCCATATCTCTTATACTTCAAAAGATTCATTAAAAAAAACCTAAACGACCACGGTGAAAAATGTGACTCCACCACCCTTTTTGGGTGGCGAGTTCTTCAAAACGCACTGGCCTTTTTATAACAAAATCAACAATGGTTACACTCTGGTACAAGCCAGTGGTGGCGTTAAAAACGGGCATCCTGCCCAATCTGAGGGGGCAACTTTCCCAGTCTTGGGAATATTTCCCTCGCAGGGGGGTACAAAAGGCCAATTTTTCCCGGTTAAAAAAAAAAAAAAAAAAAAAAAGCCTGATTTAGCATGATTTTTGCCAATTTTTCCCGGCCAGTCGTCGGGGGGGGGGGGGGGGGCAAACTGCCCCCCCTGACCCCCACCTGTTACGCCACTGTTTACAAGCAAATACAAAAGCTGTTGGAACTGGGTTTTAAAAAGTTGTGCCTCCAGCAACACCATTTCCAGTTATCATTCATACGCCAGCATCCCCTCCCCCAGTCACCTTTGTATATGGGCTGATGAGGGTACGAGTCGATGCTTATTTTTTGCACACTATAAGCCTTCGGTGAAGGAATTATAACAGCATTAGTATTGCAGACCATCACCTATCTCATGTCTTTAATTCAAAAAGCAACTTAATCCAGCAGTCTAGGAGGAGATTTTGTTCTAAAGACTATCATGCCATTTTTATTGTGCATCAAATTATCTGACCTTGAATATTGGTCCTCACCATCAGCCCTATCGTCCTGCTGGGTAACATACCTCTTCTTATTGATTTTATCCAGGTTAATGCTCATCCCTACTCAAAGATACCAAAATAACATTAAGAAGAAAAAGAATTACATACTTAAAGAATACATCATGAAAGGGGATGGCAACCCAGGAGGTGGCACAGCACTCAGGGATTTACAGAATTCCAAATAGTGGGCATTCAATCTCAGCTAAGTGCACAATAAATGCATAAGCAAGGAATACAAGCCAACAGATTATTGGAATCTTGTTTTCAACAAACTTTAAAGTGGCCCAGTCTCAGAAATAATTACTATCATGATCCCCAAAAGAGTTCAAAATATTTTGAAATTTGGCATTTACTGGCTTAAACGTGAAGGATACGTCTGCATAATTCTTTAAGTTACTTTTTTTCAACTGAAGAGTTTTCCAGGAAAAAAGAAAACAGCATGTTTTCAAAGAATATATCTCCATCTCAGAAGTGTTTGTAGTAAGTGTCTAACTAAATTTCCGATTTTGTCCCTTATTAAGGTTGCTTCTGGTGGTGTCACGGGCAGGCTTGTTAGGTACAAGTTGTACTTTTAAACAAACAGGGAAAAAATCTGATTTTTTTTATTTTCTGATTTTGCAAATCACTGATATTGCCTTTAAGAGAGTAAAAGAGTGTACCTACGTGTCATTATCACATGGGTGACAGCATTATTTTAAGTAGAACAACGATGCATAGCTGAGTTTTATTTACGCTAAAAAGTGCTTTTGCAGCTTCGAAGTTCCATGCTAATAAATCTATTTTTAGCCACACTTTTGTGTTAAGTAGGTTTTTGTGTCAAGCCTTTTTACAATACTGACCTTTGAACCTCCTGAACTTGTTACCCCAAATAAGACCCTGTCTCAATGTATACAACCAAATATTAACTTGATCCATCATTGGACTAAAAAGGTTAAAATAAGTTGATAAAGTGTCAACCAAACGCACACACAGACGGATACAGACACACAGACAGACGCACGAATCATGCCGACATAAGGTCTTTCCGATTGCATCGGACGACCTAAAAAGTGGATACTTCAGTATTTCTAGAAATACTCTTCCAAAAAAGGTGCTGTTGTGACAAACTGTTTTTGATGACACACAGAAAAATAAAAATTATGGATATTTGATACTTTGTTAACATGATAATAACCCATCCTTCAGATGGAACGTTAAGCTGTCAGTCCCATGTACAGAGAGTCATACATGTACCTGTGCATGCACATCACAATCAGTTTCGAAATGAGTAGGGTGATTACCCCTAGTTGTCCCATTCTGTCCTGGTACACAGACCCAAATGGAAATATGCTCCTATAGAGGCTTTCTTGGGTTATCCAGGGCATTGACAAGCAGCTAGGGGCTGACCACATAACCCTATACTTACTGTGGAAAATCAAAGTCCAGCCAACTCTGAAGTTTTCATTGCAATCTCCAAGTTTAAAATAATAGATATTTAGAAGGAGATGATGACCTATGTGCATGATTGTATGACGCAGAATCTATGACGATGCGAAACTTAATTCAATGTACACAAGGATCAAGTAAATGATACAACCCGAGAGAATTAGACAAATATTATATAGGAACTCGCCGAAACTGGCAAGCATTGAAATATATAAAGGCGAAAAATACATGGTCTCGAACCCGGTCCTCTCGCTAACTAGGCATGAGATTTACCACTGGACCACAGAGGACTGTGTTTACATGGATACCAGATTTCAGTCTTTATTTTAGTGGCTGCTTGAGACTCTAAAATAAAGACTGAAATACATAGCGCTTGTTTCTCTGGTATCCACGTAAACACAGTCCTCTGTGGTCCAATAGTAAATCTCATGCCTAGTTTATACTGAGAGGACCAGGTTCGAGACCGTGTATTTTTCATCTTTATTTAATTCAATGCTCGCTAGTTTCTCCGAACTTCTCTATTTTTTTAAAAAAATTTGCAGCAGAAGTAGGAAATGAACTTACGACCTTAAGATTACAAGACGAGCAACTATACACGCACGCCATGCAACTCAAGCCGGCAGGAGATTGTTTTTTGTAATACTTAAATACGTTAAAGGAATAAAGCACGCACACACCATAATCTTCTTGATTGATGAGGTTACCTGGTCGGCCCCTAGCCACTTCTGGACATTGTCCGAATAATGAAATATAAAAATACTGCAAGTAAACTTGCATCATCCCTCTTGCAAGATGCAGTCTGGAACAGGACCTCAGATGACCTTTGACCTTATTCCATGACCTTTGACAACATACATGAAGGGACCCCTATTGCACCTTAACCCCCAAATCTGGTGTAAATCGGACTTGAAACTTTTTGAAGGAGACGTGAAAAACGAAAACCTAACCAAACTGGAACACACACACACATACATACATGCACGCTATCGCAAAATCCCCTTCTGCTTTTCAAGCCAGGGGGATAAAAAATCAAAATCAACAATCTTGTCTTCGACTTGGTGTTTTGAACTTTTGGCGTAAAGGATAAACTAAAACATTTTACCACTATAACTGCATTCAGCATTCAAGTACTCTAGTACTCAAACTTGATTCTAAACAACACTCTCACATTGCTGACACATAGCTGGGTTGCTATCCTGATGTAGTATATAATAATAATAATATAGACTTATAATGCGCACAAATCCACCATACAGGAGCTCAAGGCGCAGATACAACTTAACACTACAATTAAATTACACAATACATAGAACACTACAGTTAAGTGACCAAAACAGCCTGCGGAAAGCACATACTTATGAAAAAGCTTGATACATCAAATGAGTTTTTAAAGAGGTCTTGAATTGAGCCAAAGATGTGCTAGATCTGACATGAACTGGTAAGGCATTCCAAAGACGTGGAGCAGCAATTGAAAAAGCTCACACGATACCAACCATTCATGTTGAGCTAACTACTGTTACTATTTATTTTAACAACAGTTTAAATATGGTAGCAGTCATTCTACATAACATGCTGTTTAGAATATCGAGAGTTGGTACTGGCATTTTCCTGGAAAGGAACCGCGATCACATTTATGCAAAGGACAATTAATGTCCTATTTGCAATCTTTAAGTTTAAAATAATACTGGCCCTGTTAGAAAATAAACATTTTTTAGCCTGGGTAAACCATTCAGTGTTCAGGCACTACTTTTCAATGATGCCCAGGGATCCAGGATGACTTGGGACAGCCAGGAATTTTCACCCTACTCTTATTGAAACTGGCTGCGATTACATACACAGGCATGATTCTCCATGTACATGGGACCGAGGGCTTACGGTCCCCTCCGGAGGACAGGGTATTCTCATGGTTCATTTGCCCAAGTCCAAATGGACCACAGGGAGATCGGAATCCCATTTTTAATCAATATTTTTGGGGTTTTTTTAGTCACCCTGTACACCTTTGAATGGGTACCTGAACACGACAATGACAATTGTTCATAAAATCTCTGAATAGAGCTCAAAAAGTTCATCAATGATATTATAAATACTTGTCTTCAATTTTTGATTTGGAATCATGTACATACAAATCATGCTGATAATGAAATATCACACAACAGATAATTAAACAGCACTTTGTAATTCTAAAGACTATTTCAGATTCAAGTATGCTGCGGTATTTGGAGAGGGGTCAAAGTCTGCACCCTTTCAGTGATTCACCTTGATTTGTAAGTTCAACAACATTTTCTGTACAGTCTACATTGGACAATTTACCGTGACAATATTGCCACTTTTATCAAATGAATATTATGAAACAGCTGCTATTGTACCAGCGGTTGAAATGAAAATTAGTTTTGT